>JAJEJO010000566.1:427306-456031 GCA_020662805.1 Glaucomys volans | reverse complement strand
ACTGAGCTCAGTGGGGGCTCAGGCGGTGACAGGTGGTTGCTCTCTCCTGGGGACACTGTAAAATGGCGCCAAAGGCCCTAAACTCCCCACAGGAGCCAGCAACTCCAGCCACTCCAGGCCAGACCTCCCAGGAGCCGCCGCGCAGTGCCTCAGAAGACCGAACCTCAGCTCCGAGGGCTCAGGCAGCTGGAGATGGTTGCTCTCTCACAAGTATGTCTTTTATACTTTTAAAATGGTTTGTCAATGTTAGAATTCAAATCCTAGAATAACAACTTGTGTTGTTGAGAAAATTAATTTACTTAGAATTATTTTATTATAGAAGGAAAAATCTATTTCAGCTGAGAGCATGTGAGCAATAAGCAATAATAAGAATTATTGGAGTACTTTCTAGATTATAAAACTAGATGGAAATTTTGAAACCATAGAACACAGAGAAGAAAGTTTTGGAAATATTGATCTAATCGCACATAGAGAATATAAAATAGATGGAGAACTCCAAATAATATTTCAACTATTTGTTTACATGCAAGGTGACAGACTTCCAAATATAATAAGCACATGAATCAAATTGGGAAGTAAACCAAAGTTGGAGAAAGTATTTCCAAGCCAGAAAACACAGTGTTGGTGCAAAATAGTAATGGACTAAATCTAATCAAAGTGTGCAAAGAACACACACAATTCATGAAATAAAACAAACCAATGGAAATCAACATGGAAAATTCAGCAATAGTAATGAAATGTTTGCAAATCTGTGTAAATAGGATTTTTTAACCCACCAAGCAATAAACACTTGCAAAACATGGCAGCACCCAGTGCTAAAATTCAAAGAAAACACAAATTTATGTACATTGATCTTTATGGAAGGAATTTTTACTGAAAGTTTAATTTACGTAGTTTGATATAACAATTGCAATTCTAGACTATAAGTCAAACATATATTAAAACACAGACAAAAAATCAATAAATACTCATTTATAAAGTATAGCAATTAGGAACAGTTTTAAGGCCCAAACACAGAACATGATTAAATAAAGTTCTATGTATTAAACAGGTAGTATTAGAAATACTCATGACAAGATGTTAAATAAAAAAATAAAAAGCAATCTTTTTACAAATTAACTTCTTAAAATTTGCGATTTTTAAAAATTACATTTTCATGGTATAGTAAAGGGTGAGTTTTAATTTCTTCTTTATACTATTTGACTACTTTCCATTCCCCTAAATATGTACCTATGTTTGCAATAATTATTAATAATCAATGCTATTTCAAAAGACAGATCCGGAAAGTAGCTATTGCAACAAAGACTTAGTGTTCAGAGGGTTGGGCTCATGGTATTATTTCAGGCTTGCCTAATTTCACACGTTTCTCACCTCTGCAAATCAGTGCTATCAGAGTAACTGCGTAATTGCTAAAGTCTTAAGGACATGTAAGTTGATAATGCAGCTGTGTGGATATGAGACTGTAAGACCGTAATGATCAGAGGAGCTGGAGTTGATCTTATGAGCTGTCTACATGTAAAGGAGTCTCTCAGCGATGTCCTCACGCACGTGATATTTTGCACATACACCACTGTTGTGTTGCTATGGTGCCTGGGAGATCCTCATGGGTACATGTTCCACACTCCAGCTTGTGTGAGCATGTTTTAGGCAGCCACAGACAAAAGAATGGAGCGTTGCTGTGCACACCCACAAAGTTTCCCGGAATCCTTCTTCCAGTGGAACAGATAGCATAGAAATGGCAAGCAATCCCCACTTAAACGTAGTCACACGTCATGTTGCATAGACACAAGAATCCAATTTGCACAGGACAGAAGTTTAGTAATACTAGACAACAAAGAAAAAACACAATAAAAGGGGGAAAGAAAGGAAGAAATAAAGTGCAAAGAAATTCAACTGTCCTCCCACAGCTGTGTTCCTGTCCACTCACAACAGAAGAGCTACCTTGTCATTTGGCCTCCATCACATCAGCACTGGGTGGTCAGAGAGTCCAGGCAACCCGTGATGAATGCAGAGAAAGGGACAGGATTTCACTAGAGAACTGCAAGAAAGATTGGCTCCAGAATCCAAAGGTTGGAATTCAATAATCCTTGTGGGTGAGAAGAACAGAGTCTTGAGTGACTATTCTCTCTTAGGAAAGCAATTTATTTTTCTATACTTTATTTTTCTTTATCAGAGTAAAGGAGCTAAAAGATTTGTTATCTATCAACCATGCGGGACTGCCTCTAAAATCCTATGGAGCTTACATCTATTTTGTACAAACAAGCTTTTCATTGGTCTTCTCTGGATTTGTCAGTTTCTTCTTGTACAATGGTTTTCATCGTTAGACCAATGGATCACAAAATTATCAGCCTTGCATATTTGGTGGGCTTTCTACATAGATTCCATCAATGAGAAATACTATGAAAGCATGATACTATGAAGTATGATGCTGATTTTTCTTTGCTGCGTATTAATTCCCGGTTCATCTCTAGCTCTGCCCTCCTCATTCTTCTCTCCCCCTCTTCTTTCTTCCTTCCTCCCTCCTTCTCTTTCATACCAATATATATGTAGATGGATTAGGATAAGTTTGTTTTTAATGATGATTCAGGTTCTATGAAAACTCTGGTGGGTGAGGAACTCAAAATTCTTTTAATGTTTTGTCTTTTCCTTTTTTAATTTTATTCATAATGGACACATAGTAGATGTATTTATAGAATACAGTATGACATTTCAGAATATGTATATCAATGCATATAATGATCATATCAGGATAGTAGGCATTTCTGTCACTCAAACATATAGCAATTATTTGTGTGGGGAGTACTCAAAATCTTCACTCCTAGCTATCTTGAAATATACAAGTAATGGTTAAGCATACTTATTATACTGGGTCAGAGAGCATTAGAAGTTATTATTCCTATCCATTCACTGACCCTCTCCATCCCTCCCTCTCCAACATCCTTCCTGAGCTCAGTAACCACTATTCCATTCTATTCTCTAGTATTCTAATTCTCTACTTTTTTGAAACTTCTCTAGTCTTTCTTGATTATCTCATTTCCTGCTTTAGAGTTCTTTGTAAACACAATTTTAACAACCTTAGCCTTTTCTTAAATCCAGTTTTGTGGTGATTGTGTGAAAGTATTTCCACTCTATCAATGCAATGAGTGAGATTTCTATCTCTGACCAGGAACCATTATCTCCCAAATGTTTTCAGCTCCTCACATTTGCTGAAGTTTTCTATCATTACTTCCAAATCTTCCAATTCCTCTACTATGCTGGTTTATAGGTAACTGAGTTTTTCTCTTATCTAATCTGGAAGACCTGATCAATCACGTCAATATTCTCACTATCCCTCTCACTTTCTTTAAATTTGCCTGAGGAAGGAAGGGGAAAGTTCATGGTTCATGGAAGGATTTGTAAATACTGGGTACAGAAATGAAAGTTGGGTCTAAAGAGTGAATTGATGAGTAAGCTCATGATAGAGGTTGGGGTTCAGGTGGAATGTGCCAAAACATTATCATTTTGGTTAGTTATTCTTTTGGTTGTCTTCCTATGGGATGCTGGAGTTAGAGTGGTTTGAAGGTTTTGGGGATCAGTCAGACAAACTGACAATCAACAAGAAAACTTATTACTCAGTTGACTGTTTTCCCCATTTCATGCTCCTGAAATTTAGGCATTTCTCGGGGCTCTTTTGGCCATCCAGGTATTCACCTCTCTTGAATATTTCCTAGTGGACTCATTACGGGTTAGTTTCCTTCACTGTCTCCTACCTTATTCATTTCAGACATGGTCTCCTACTTCAATAAGAAGATAGAAGCCAGTTGAGTGAACTACACTATCATATTCTTTCTCATTTCTCCCTGTGGGTTCCTGATCTCTCCTCCATCCCTCATCTTTAGGGAGCACTTGCTTCCTATCTTGTTCACACATCCACCATGTTTCCCTTTCTAATGGAAACTTTCTCAATAGGAAACAGAGGCCTTGGATTCCTGCATCCCATGTACTGAAATACCCATGCCACAATGTTTTCTTTCAACCTTACTTTATTTATCCAGCTCTTTCCCTTCAACATGAAACTTGAAACAGGATTCTACTCATTACATTTCTACTTCATCTTGTACCTAATCTCAATCCACTGCAACCTAGCTTCCAATACTGTAACTCTATCCAACTGCTAGTTTGACAATTTTCTGTGACTCAGAAAGATAGCCCACTGTGTCTACAGAGCTGTCATGGATTGGATGATAAATTATGATCCCTTCGTGGTGGGATTGGTGAGGTCCCAGGAAAACGTTGAGCATCCAATTACCATCATATGTCATTTATTGACAGAGATATGTTCTGAGAAATGTTTCATTAGGTGATTCTGTTGTGTGATCATAGAGTGTACTTTCACAAATGTAGTCTACTACTCACGTAGGCTATCTGGTATGGACATGGTATAGCCTATTGCTCCAGCACCATGAAGAACGAAACATCGGGAGAGTAAATCAAGCATCGGAGAAAAAGATGCAAGCAGTATGCACTAAAAATGAAACATGTGAAGTTACTGGCATCACAGAGCACAGATGGCAGGCCTCTTTTTCTATAACTACAAGGAGTACATGCCACAATGACAATAAGAAGTGCAGTACAGTAAGCTATAAGTACATGCATAAACTAATTATGTAGTTGTTTACTATCATTATCAAGTATCATGGGCTATACACCCTTGTATGTACTGTTCTTTTAGATTCTGACAGCACAATTTGTTTACACCAACGTCATCAAAACTGTATAAATCAAGCATTGCACTTCATGTTATAAAGGCTGTGATGTCTCTAGACAATAGAATGTTGAGCTCAATTATAATATTTTGGACCACTTGCATGTGTGTAGTCCATTATTTACCCAAGCATTATGTGAGGAGTGTTTCTATAAAATGGATCTGAAGTCTCCGGCAAAGGCCCATGTGTTTAAGGTTTGGTGATATTGGGAGATGGTGGAACTTTAAAAGGTGGGGACCACAAGGGGATCTTCCTGTCATGGGGTGGGGGTGCTCTTAAAGGAGATAGTAGGACCCCAGTTCTTCCTTTTTCCTCTTCTCTTTTGCATCCTGGTCTCCAGGTAAGCAGCTTTGCTCCCTCACTCATTTTTTTTTTAAATTTTTGATTCAATGTACACAAATGGAGTAAACTATGGTTTTTCTGGTTGTATACAAAGTAGAATCATACCATTTGCATATTCATACATATGCATAGTATAATGATGTTTGTCACATTCTATTATCTTTCCTTCCCCACCCCACTTCCCTTACTTTCCTCTATATAATCCATCCTTCCTCTATTCTTCCCCTACCTCCCTCCACCCCCATTACGTTTTATCAACTATCATCAGAGAAATCATTCAGCCTTTGGTTTTTTGGGATTGGCTTATCTCACTTAACATGATACTCTCCAACTCCATCCATTTACCGGCAAATGTCAAAACATGATTAGAAACTATTTTGAAAATCTATACTCCAACAAAATAGAAAAGCTTGAAGACATTGACAGGTTTCTAGAGTCATATGATCCACCTAAACTAAATCTAGAGGACATACACAATTTTAATAGACCAATTTCAAGCAATGAAATAGAAGATGTCATCAAGAACCTACCCACCAAGAAAAGTCCAGGGCCAGATGGATTCTCAGCCGAGTTCTACAAGACCTTCAAAGAAGAACTCATTCCAATACTCCTCAAAGAATTCTATGAAATAGAAGAGGAGGGAACCCTTCCAAACTCATTCTATGAAGTCAAAATCACCCTGATACCAAAACCAGACAAAGACACATCAAGGAAAGAAAATTTCAGACCAATATCCCTAATGAACACAGACGCAAAAATTCTTGACAAAATTTTAGCAAATCGCATACAAAAACATATCAAAAAGATAGTGCACCTTGATCAAGTGGGTTTCATCCCAGGGATGCAAGGTTGGTTCAACATCTGGAAATCTATCAATGCAATTCACCACATCAACAGACTTAAAGTTAAGAACCACATGATTATTTCAATAGATGCAGAAAAGGCATTTGATAAAATGCAGCACCCCTCACTCATTTCTACCAAGATGTGCTCTTGCCCTGCCATAGGCTCCACAGCAACAAATCATGGACTGAAATTCCCACAACTAAGAGCCCAAAATAGACCTTTTCTCTTTAGGTGATGATTTATCTTAGTTATTTTGTTGCAATAACAGAAAGCCAACTAACACAAATGTACACTTATAATAAATGTAGAGTTATTAACTCTAAAAAGCACTGACAGGACAGTACCTAATATTTTCATAGTATATAAATAAAGAACTTAGCATCGCCCAGAGTCAAATATCTCAACTTGGGCACAATTTGACATTTGGGTCTGTGTGGTTCTGTGCTGAGGGGGCTGTCCAGTGCACAACAGGCTGTGCACCTGGTCTCTGTTCCACCAGTCAATGCTACACATGCTCCACTCTGTGAAAGCCCCTTCCTCCAAGTATGGAAAACCAAACTGGCTGCAGATAATCACTGATGTTTTCTGAAGAGAAGATCACCTGTGTTTCAGAATGATTGACTAAGAGAATCAGAGAAGTGTCTTTAAAGGAAGCAATATTTGAACTGAAATTTGATTACTTTAAGAAATGAAGGAATAGGAGAAGCTAGCAATGGTGTAGAAACAGATACTGTAAGGGTTTTGAAACCAGCAATAGTTTTTGAAATTCAGCCCCGACAGTTCCTGACTATATGTTTTTTGACTGGTTCCTGTGTCTTTCTGCACTTTATATTCATCTTCAATGAAGCAAAGATAATAATATCATGTTAGGATAATTATTTTGGCTGTCATTTAAATTCTCTTCTCCCCCAACCCAAAGCCCAGTATAATGAAAAGGCTAAGCTCATACAGAGGAAAGTAATTATAATAGAATGGGGAATAAATGAGTTCCCCATTGAAGTATTTTTTTTTTTTACTTCTAATTTGTAGAGATATTGTGTCAGTTAGCTTTCTATCACCATAATGAAATACCTGAGATAATGAACTCATAAATAAATAAAAAAGGTTCATTGTTGGTCACAGTTTTGGAAGTTCCTGTCCACCATAGTTTAGCCCATTGCTTGGAGCCTGTGGTGAGGCTCATGGTGTGAGTGGGTGGCAGAGGCAAAACACTCACCTCATGACTGGGAAGCAAAAAGAGGAAGAAGTGGTTGAGGTTCCACTCCCCCTTCAAAGCACTCCCCCAGTCGCCCACTAGGCTCAACCTCTCCAAGGTTCTAATACCTCCCAATAATGTCATGCTGGGGACCAAGCTTATGTTAACCTGACCCACTGGGGGACATTCATCCTCCAAACTATTGTAGACACTATCCAGATATAAGATGGAAAACTTGTTAAGAGAACTTGAGGAGGTGAACCTGTATCTCTTCTCAGCTCCCTAGATTAGAAAAATTAAATTTGTGGAAATGGGTGGAGGTCACTATTTTTGAAGAGGGAAATCAATGTAGGGTCTTCGTACACCTTCCTGTATTATGGACAAGTCTGAGATGATGTCAAATGATTGGTAATGAGTTTTGTGTTATTTTGTTTGTTTGCTTATTTATTTATACTGAACACTTAGTCAATGAGAAACTCTCAAGATGTGCAGGTGAGCAGGGGATGGCAGAGTCTCTGACCTTACTGATCTTACATTACAGTGAAGCATGGAGAGGAACTGGTGATCACTTCCTAGAGTGTTCCCTGGAGATTCAGCGAGCCTTGTGGGAAGGAGCAGTCCACTTGGGCTTCCTTAGGGCAGCACATTAGACTAACAGTGTGGTATGCAGAGACCCCAAATTCAAGGAGGGATACTCCTGAGTTTTCTGCTGCGCAGATTGGTGTGCCCTGGAATTTTCTCTGTGGGAAAGCCAATGGACCTTCACTGCTTCGCTCAGCCCATGTCAAAGGACATACATCCAAGGATGCATTATGAATAAACTTCTTTGAAAATCATGGGGTAAGCCTGATACTCATTGGATTATTATTACAGGTGGTAAGTGAGGGCTGAGTTGCCTCTATGTTTTATCTAGAAGACCTTTCAAAGGTGCAGGGTGTGGTGTGTGGTGTCTGAGCTAAGCTTCAATCACTGAAGACATCAACCAAAATAGGAGCCTGCATAGACCTCAAGTGTTCTGCAATAGGGAAGATGTAGATCCCAATGGAACAGCTTTGTATGGAAGCTGGGTGAGTGTCCTCATCCCTCTCTCTCTCTACCCCAAATCCAAACGAACTTTGCATGCAAGTTCACCAACCTCCTTAAGACTGGGGACAAACAGTTTGTGGTGCTAGATCAAGGTTAAGTTGTGTACCTTTTAAATCTGTCATGGGAAACATATTAGGAAAAAAAAAAAACAATACTCTCTTATCCTTCACTTAACTTTTATTTGTATCCCAAAACCCTGTCACCAAGTGCAAGCCAATAAATAAAAACAAATGTTTTTTCCCTTAATTCAATATGTTAATAAGATAAATCATGACACAATCCAACCTACCTTGGACCCCCCTAAAATTTTCACAATTATGAAACTATATAACCTAAGCAATAAAAATACATTGGATAGGTAATGAAACAATTTGCAAATAAATTTTTGCATATAACAATTGGAAGGGAGGCTCATAATAGTTGTTTTTTCATCTTTCGGCCTTCCTTTATCAATTTTCCCATCATTTGGTGGCTCATGATTATTTTACACTAAAACTGGGCTTTAAAAGAAAATGCATAAATAGAATACCTTTAGGGCAAAATAAAGGATAAACAAGGGAACACTTTGAAATTGGTGGACTCGTACATGCATACGACATACTGTAGTGTCCTAGAACAAGCAAAAGCTTCCTCCTCTCTCCCAGAATGTTTGCAAGCAAAACTTTTAGGTTTGTCCAAACACAGTGGGCAATTCAAATGTGTTCCATATATAATTTTTCATCCTCTGGCTAAAAGTTTTGTGTAGGGTGAATGAATAAGTGTATTTTTGCCTGAAACTGAATGTCAAAAATACTACTTCTTACTAACATTTATTTAGCAGGTGAAACTGTCATTATTCCAACCACCACCACCATAAAAATGTCTGGAAATTGCTATTACTCTTTTGCCACGTTGAAAATGTCATTGGAAAATTCTGCATTTGAGATGTCAGTATTCCACATGCCTGATACATAGTAGGCATTTGATAAATGATATTTGTTAGTTTTGTTTTCTTTCTTCTGTTATTGAGAGTCCTTGACTTCTTTTCTTCCTAACCTACTCCTCCTACAAATGAGATGGAAATCATTTTCATGACCTAATATATTTGTTATATTTTGATGACTTGGGATTCCATTATCATTTCTTTTGGTGCTTCAAATTAACAGTAACTCAGTGATTTTATTATTTTTCACTGAATCGAAATCGCCTTTTCTCCTGTCTGCTCTATGAAGATTGAAGGCATCAAAATTTTTTTCATGGAGAAAACAAGACTATTTATCTTAAAACTATCTTCTGCCCCTTTCCTTTCATATCCCCTGGCCAATTGGATTATTCAACTTCTCCATGCCTTCATTTCATCTTTTGAAAACCAGGAATAACAACAGTACCTGTCTAATAGATCATAAGGATTAATGAGTTCATGCATTGAAAAACAGACTTGGGGTTCAGTGGTGAGGCTCAGTGGTCGAGTCCTGGCTTAGCATGTGTGTTGCCAGGTACCACAAGGAGCAGCAAAAAATAAACAAACTCAAACTTTAGCACAGTAGGCAGAAAAGTAGGGATCAATAACCATTTCTGAGCTGTTAATGGTGTCTCAGATCTTGCTCTCCTTTCCATCCTTACTGACTAAACAGAATTTAAAAAGTGGATTCTTCAATAGAATCTATTCTCAATCTACCTTTCCAACACTGAACTACAAAACCTTCCCATTTAGTCTGTCTTTGCCAAAATGGACATCTTTTGGTTTCTGACTTTTTCTACTTTGTTTTTTGTTTGTTTGTTTGTTTGTATTATCTTGAAATGATTTAGTCTTTTGCAGGAAATCTAAATGCCACCTTTTCCAGGAAATTTCTTTGATACTGTAGTCAGAATCCTCTGTCATTGGCACTAAAAGTAAGCTTTGGTATTGTTCTTATTCTTTTTGCTTAATCTTTCTCATATTATGCTTCTTTACATTAGTTGAATAAATATGCTTTACCTATTAATGTTTTTTGTTTTGTCTTATTTTGTACTGGGGATTGAACCCAGGGGCATTTAACCACTGAGCCACATGCTCAGTCCTTTTTATATTTTTATTTTAAAACAGGGTCTCACTAAGTTGCTTAGGGCCTCACTAAGTCGCTGAGGCTGGCTTTGAACTCTCAATCCTCCTGCCTCAGCCTCCTGAGTCACTGGGATTACAGGTACATGTCACCTCACCTTACCTGGCTGCCTACTAAATTTAAGTTTCTTGCAGGAGCGTCCAATTTTCCTCATGGTACCTATCATACCAGTATCTTTCTTTGATAAAAGGTTTAGTTGATATTTATTAATTTGTATTATAAATATGTTTGATTATTCTAGCCATAAGACAAATATTCCAAACTTTGCATTTTCATTATAAAGTAACATATGAGGATTTTAGAATACCTGCATATTTACATAAAATTGGAAAAATCAAGAAATGATAATAATAATAAAGTATTGTAACTATTTCACTGCTTGTATAGACAGGGTGCCTCAAAATGTTTAGTGCAGTTTTATTTTAATATTTTCAAACTTATTAATGGTTCAATGGAACAAAATATATATATATATATATATTTTTTGCTGGAGATTGGACCCAGGACCTTGTGCTTTCGAGGCAGGCACTCAACAAACTGAGCTATATCCCCAGCCCAACATGTATTCATTTGATGAATATAATATCTCTTTAAAATATATTTTTCAGCTTTCCTAATTGAAAAGGGCTGACATACATTTATGAAAAAAATTAAGATTCAAAATATGTTGTCCATCATAATAATAATGAACACACTCAGTGTCCAGAACCTGGTTTTTGATACCATTTTTCAATTTAAAAAAGGTAAGAGTCAATGTAGAAATGGCAGATTCTGAGGCAGGGATAGGATTATACAAGATAAAACTGGAGCATCTTGTCCTACCTGAAGACAAGGAATCACTCAAATAAACCCCAGTGATGGTGTTGGGTCAGCGGGACCTCAACAAGACACCAGAGCTGACTGGAAGGGCTCCCAAGGGCCAAAGATGGGAAACTCCAACCAACAAAATGAATAGCTTAGTATCAGATTATAACCTAAAGTATAAAATATCCGTGAGTCCCTACTGATACATAGATGATGGAATAAATGAATAGAAGAGATAAACCTATCTTGAAAAAGAATTTCAAATAATCTATGTAGATATTGACTCCTTGAGAAAGTGCAGTGGATGACTTCCCATCCCATAAGTACCAACTATTCACTTTTTGCAAAGGGAGAAGAGGTATGGGAAGATGGGGCTGAGAGAGCAAGTGTAAAGATGCAGTGCACAATCTTGACCCAGGTTACCTCAGCCCAGGGATCAAGGTCAACATGACAGGGATCATTCTTTCACCTTGATGACATGAGCCCCTAATGCTATATGGGGAGAAGGAAGCTGTAGTTTTTCTTCCCTAAACCAATAACCTAGTCCAACCATGAGAAAGAATGCAAATAGACCCCAATGGAGGGGCGTTTTACAAAATACCTGATCAGTTCTCAAAAGAGTCGAGGTCATTCACAAACAACAAAAGTTTGCGCAGCTCACACACACAAAGGACTCTAAAAAAATGTTATGAGTAAATATAAGGCAGTATTCTGGATGAGACTCTGGAACAAAAACAGGATACGAGCTTATTAAAAAGTCTAAATAATGTACCAATATTTCAACAGTTGTGACAAATGTCATACAGATGTAAGATGTATGACATCTTATAATAAGGGACACAGGCATAGAATATATTGGAATTGTCTTTACTATTTTGGTAATTTTTCTGCAAATATGAAACTATTCTAAAACTAAATATTTTTTAAATAAAAGGGTATGATAAAAATTTTATATGAAAAATGTATAATTTGGATTAAATTGACAATTCTTAGAAAATAATATTTGAATTTTTTTACTCTATTAGATTACTTGGGTTTTATTTGTATTAATTTATGGTATGTCAAGAATATTAACACTACATAAGGTTTTTTTTTCCAAGAAATTACTGAATTTGATATTTATTTATCATCATAGTTTTAACTATTAGGAAATTGAACCTATTTATTTTGGGGTCTGTTCTCTTTCTTCTTCATTTTGAATTTTCCACTTCATTTGCTTATTTTCCCTCTCTAAACTCCTTTTACATGGTTCGTATTTTTTACAATTATCTCTTTATTTCACATTTTCTTTATGTTAGTGTAGGATATGAATTGAGTATAGAATTTTATTTTTCCAAAGACAGTTCCAATTATTTCTGAGCCTCTTGTTTTCTTCTTATTTTTTCTTTATTTTTGTAGCCTGCTTACCAATACTTACTTATGTATGTTAGGACTCAATTAGCTATTCTCTGTTCTCTGTTCTCTTGTGTTCCTCTGACTCTCTTGCTTCAGTATCTTTTTGAATTTTAACTTTCTGTAATATATTCATACCCAGGAAGATAAATCTTTTCTCATTACTCCTTTTTACCCAAAGATCTAGAATTTTATCTGTTCATATTTCAAAATCCACTCATATTTTCAGGTTCTCAAAAAAATATCATTTTAAAGACAAATTACCTGGAATGATATTGAATTTATTCATAAATTTGTGAAGAATTGACATGTCAACAGGCAATATTTACTCTTTGCTATCCAGGAACATAATATGTACCCATTTACTCAAATATTCTTTCTTCTATATCTATTTATGATATAGTTGTGCATGTGCAAAGGCCCAGGGAAACCTAAAAATGAAGAAGTAATAAAAAATAAGCCAACATGAGGAAGATTTGGACCTATTTTTCTTCTATTAGTTGCAGGGTCTCTGGTCTAATTCCTAGGTCCTTGATCCATTCTGAGTTGAGTTTTGTGCAGGGTGAGAGGGGTTTAGTTTCATTTTGCTGCATATAGATTTCCAGTTTTCCCAGCACCATTTGTCGAAGAGGCTATCTTTTCTCCATTGGCACCTTTGTCTAGTATGAGATAAGTATTTTTGTGGATTTGTCTCTGTGTCCTCTATTCTGTACCATTGGTTTACCTATTTTGGTGCCAATACCATGCTGTTTTGTTACTATTGCTCTGCAGTAGAGCTGAAGGTCTGGTACTGTGATACCACCTGTTCCGCTCTTCCTGCTAAGGATTGCTTTGACTATTCTGGGTCTCTTATTTTTCCAAATGAATTTCGTGATTGCTTTCTCTATTTCTATGAGGTATGTCATGGGGATTTTAATTGGAATTGCACTGAATTTGTTTAGCGCTGTTGGTAGTATGGTTATTTTGACAATATTAATATACACAATAGAATATTATTCAGCCATAAAGAAGAATAAAATTGTGGCATTCACAGATAAATGGATGGAGTTGGAGAATATCATGCTATGTGAAATAAGCCAATCCCCAAAATCCAAACGATTTCTCTGATAAGTGGATGTTGATACATACCAGTGGGAGGAGAAGGGGTAAGGCAAGAATAGAGGAAGAATGGATTGTGCAGAGGAACATGAGGGGTGAGGAGGGGGCAGAGGGAAGGAAAGATAATAAAATGAGACAAAAATCATTACCCTGTGTGCATGCACGATTACAGAAACGGTGTGACTCTACTTCATGTACAACCTGAGAAATGAAAGTTGTACCCCATTTGTACACAGTGAATCAAAAAATAATAAAAAATAAGCAAGTTTGAGACTTTTGATTTGGAATGGATACTAAGGACAGATGTCTACACAATTCCATTTAGAGGTTTAATCAACGTTTCATAATTACTTACTTAGGGGCCTTATTCCATACCTGGTTTTTCTTATCATGTCTGTCCCTTAGTGTCCCAAGGAACTTGGTTCCAGGACCCCTGGTGCGCATCCATTTTCTTGGATGGGTTCCTTGTGTAATATGGAGTAGTATTTGCATATAACCTATGCACATCCTCCTGGATACTTTAAAATATCTCTAGATATCTTACAAGACTTAATACAATGCAAATGCTCTCTAGATAGTTGATTTACTCTATTGCTTAAGAAAAATAACAAGAAAAAGTATGTGCATGTTCAACATAGATTCATTTTTTTTTTTCTAGAATTTTCATCCTTGGTTCAGTTAATCCACAGATGCAGAAACTGAGGGTAAGGTGGGCTGACTGTGTTAGGAAATGCCTGGGTGGGCAGAGGTTACCCAGAGAATTTAAGATAAATAGGCAAATAGAAACTCATCTAGTTTAGGTAGAAATATTGGGATAAAGGAGAAAAGCAAAAAGAATGGCTGATGGCTTCTCACATTCTCCTTCGTGGGCACCTACATGGATCAGGGTGGGGAGAATCCCAAGAGGGTGTCTTCTGTTTAGTTTCTGGATCCAGGATTAGAGGGAGTTTTGCTTTTAATAGTTGGTGCCCTGGTGAAGGAAAATCATAATTAAGACCATGAACCTGGTGTATCTGAGCTCCTGTTGCTGCTTTTGAAGGAAGACGAGTCAGCAGACAAAGAGATGAATGTGAGTAGAATGCAATAAATTGAATCAGTGAGCATTTTACAAGCTAGACGGAGACAGATTGAAATGACTGTAGTCATGCTTGCACAATTACAAACACAAAACAAAACAAACAGAAAAAAAAACAGCTACAACAGCATGTTCCTTTCCTACAACAAGAAGTATAAACACAAGGATTTGGGAATAGGTAATTACAGTAAATTCACCTAAATGATGGAGGTAAACCTTATTTTTCTTAAACTCCAAAAGGGAAATGGGGTGGTTGGTACTCAGTTAAAGTGGACAGAGCTCTGGGCCTCTGTGGGCCATTCACTGTCATCTCCCAGCTTACAGAGCTTCTGACCTGATGTGCCCAGGAGTGCAACGCTCACAGTTTCCTGCAGCCTCATTAGGGAGGTGGCTGGTCCAAGCAGTGAAGTAATATAATGGATAATAAAACTCCCCAAGAGTCCCAATACAGTACAGTGCAACAAGTCACATGAGCTAATGAAAACCTGGGAGGCCTCATGAACAGAACCCTCAAGAGCTAGTATCTGAGGTAATGAGGAGGTGGACTCCAAGCAGTAACTCTCAAGGACGAAGTAACTGGGGATTGACTCTATGAGACATGACTACTACTGAATTATTTGAACTGCGTAAGTAAGTTTGCCAGGAAGTGACTTAATACATCAATGAGTACACTCTTGATGGCCACCTTAGGGGTTCAGGTAGAAATATTTGCATAGGCGGAACCACAGAATTTTGTTCAATATCCCCAGAAACCAGAGATGGTGAATGAACCTTTCTAATTTATAACTGAAATGTGGATCAGACTTTGGAGATCAAAAGCCAAAACAAGGCCGGAAGTTATGTTTATCAGAACACACAAAAAATCCCTTCCAGGATGAAGCTTCCTGACTTTAACCCAGAGAAGAGACTGAAAACTTCCTTGCTATCTAATGCTAGCTAAGACTGATACAGATCCTTGATTCTGAAGCCCACGCCCAACATTCCTCAAGGAATTTGTGTGACTTCCTCTGCTCCTTGGACACTTGAGAGTAAGTGCTGTGTGTAGCACATCTATCCAGAAAAGGGACAAAGCTTCACTGATATTCAATTTCCACTGGGATTCTCTCACTTTATTTATCTGCTTGTCATCTTTCTCTCTTACTGTATCCTCTCTCTCTCTCTCTCTTTCTCTCTCTCTCTCTCTCTCACACACACACACACACACCCTTGTGTGCACACATTCTTGATTTGTAGTAATCATGACTGAATTGTGGAGGGTATATTAGCAAATGATCACACAGAATTCTACAAGAAACAAGTTAGAAGTATGTGTTAGACAACCCTGTTCTCTAAGCCACCATCCTTAAACATCCTGATGCTGAGGTTCCAGTTTTATCCCTTCTCCCACTCAGACCCCAATCCCCACTAAATTTCTGGTTCATTCCCAACCTTTACATCTCTATAGCTCTGGATTGTTCTTGCTGGCCAATGGACTTTGTATTATAACCCAGATATACAACCAAACCATCAGATGCTTAGCAGACTAACAGTATTTCCATTTAGAATTCACACTTTCATTTGTTTTTTTTAAATGTCTACCTAAATGTTACTCTGTGCCAAACACTCTTCCAAATAAGGGGAAATTGATCAAGAGGTAGCCTGTTTGCAATAATCTTAGAGCTTGCATTGCAAAGAAATAGACAAAACAATTATAGCACCATGAGTAATTTTTACAAGATGTGGGGAGACCTTGGGGAAAATAGTCCAAGTTTCCCCCAATGAATTGTAAGAAAGTATTGTACATAAAAAAAAGAAATGCAAAAGAAAATAATAAATTAAATTAAATTTTTAAAAAAGGAAGTTCACAGTGGGGATAGAATGAATCGAATTTGTTTGTGAATTACCAAAGGAGAATAAAGAAAAAGGAATTGATGATGATTTCTAGATTCCTTCCTATCATCACCTGCAAGGTGATGATATTTACCTCATTGATAAAAGTGAAAAACACTTGTGGGTAGAGTATTTGGAAACCAAGAGGTAGACAAATTAAATCTAATTCCCAGCAGATTTAAAATTTAAATATTTTTTTAAATAAAAATTTTACACTGACTAATATTAAAAAAAAAGAAAAAAGAAACATCCAAACCTATATTTGTCCTGAGTAGCGATTTTGCAGGTAGCCTAGAAGGAGGAAAGCTTCCAGCAAAGGCTTTGAGAGAAGATTATGGCAATAGGCAGAGTTTGATGTGAAGTACAAGGAGACTAGAAGACAGAAGAGAAGTTTGAGCTGTATCCTGGATGACCTGCCAGAATATTGGAAAACATTGATTCTGGAAGTTACATAATCGGTTATGCATCTTGCAGACATTGCTATGATGTCACATGGAGGGAAGATTGTAGTAGCTTTGGAAAGGCAAGGGATGAATCTAGAAAGTCTGGGGCATAGTAGGATATTTATTCCAACAGTTAAACCCAGAAAAACATTAGAACTAAGGAAGAGAGAATTGAGATGAGCATGGGGGATACATGACATTCTTGGGGTTAATTTTAAGTGTCAATCATTAAACCAGAAGGTAAGGGGACAAAACTAGGAAACTCATTACATTCCTGACTTGAGTAGCAGGATTGAGTGAGAGTGATCCCTAGCCATTATTTTACAAAATTAAAGAGCAGGATTAGGTCTCAGGTGCTGGGGAGGAAATAATTGGGCATTTACAAATTTGGGTTTGAAGTGCCTGTGCAAATGACCAGAAGGAAACTGACGTTTGTTTCTTCCTAAGATTCAGGATTTAATTCATCCAAGTTTACAGCATCAGTTAATGTTGGGACTCAAACCCTGCTCTACCTTACCCTAAGTTTGTGATTGGTGACCTATTACTGGGTCACATGCATATGACTTCTAACTTAGTACCGCCTTTCAGAGTGATGGTGTTCAGTGCCAGCCACATCTATAGTATCAAGTTATCCTCTGATGTCTGAGAAATAGTAGGCTAAATTCAGTGTTCAGGACATTGTCAACTAAGGAAGGATGAGCTAACTGACCCCCAGTGAAAGTGAACCCATGACCTTGGCTTCAAAGCTCCATTTCTTACCAACTGAACTTAGAGACCACTGACAGGTGTCGTATATCATGTCGAAAGAGTCATTCTGAGGAAGAAGCTGAGACCTGGACTGCACACTTCAATCTATTTTTTTACAGATGAAGACAACAGGCAGTCAATCCCCTACCTTAAAAGCACAGAATATTCCAAAGAAGACTAAAGCAATTTATACCATCTCCAATCTGAAAAATGTTATTAATATAAACCTTAGAATTATTTACATACGTGCATGATGGATTTTCTTTAAGGATATACCTAATGTCCAAGATAACTGATTATAAAGCTTGGAGAAAGACCAAACACTCCTGAATGTTACCAGAAGTTTCTAAGTTTGTTGCAAAAACTAGACTTGGAATATGTAGAACTGGATTTAGGAAATTTATATTAATTCTCAAAAATATGTAAAAATGACTGAACTGAGCAAGCTTATAACAAAATGATATGGAGTTGCATCCTGGTCCTCTCCCAGTTCTCCCCATACCTAACTCATTTCTTTAGCTGCTCCTAGTTACATTTCAGTGACCTGTCACTAGTAAACATGGATAAAATTCATTCCTATCATGCACATCTTCTTTAAAAAAATTAAGCACTGGCCTTCCACATATGATTTTTTAAAATTCATTTTTCTTTAAATATTTTTTAAATTTTTACAGACTTCATTTTGATTCACTGTACACAAATGGGGTATAAGTTTTCATTTCTATGGTTGTGCATGATGTAGATTCATACCATTCATGTAATCATACATGTACACAGGGTAATGATGTCTGTCCCATTCCACCATTTTTCATACTCCCTCCCCGTCCCTCTCATTTCCCTCTTCATAATCTAAAGTTCCACCATTCTTCTCTCACCCCCCACCTCCCCAACCCAATTCTATATCATCACACATGATTTTTTAATGGTAATGGTTATCTGGTTAAATACCAGTTGGACCAGTGTTTCACTGTATAATCTTTGTTAACCTCAATATCCTTGCAGTCTGGTTCTTCCAATCCTCTTCAAGCTTTGTAGAATTATTTTAGCATAATATAGCAGAAACATACCCTAGATCTTTAGAGTTCTCACTACCTCCTCAATCATTGTGCATAGAAAAATGTTAAGTAAATCAACACAAATGTTTTATAATAAAGTGTATCTTGCTATAATGCACACATAAAGAAACATAATCCTGAACAAATACTTTATGTTACCTGAGAAATATTTTATTGTGTTACTGTCATCTTTGAAATGATATAATTATATCACATCAATAATCATTTTTCATTAAATAAGTTAGGTGGAGAAAGAAGTACTGAAGTTGCATGCCAATACCTTTTTTTTTTTTTTTTTTTAATAACATACTTTCAAGAGGTTGGCGTGGAAAGTTATTTCAAAGACCTGGGATAAGAAATGTTATCACCTAGCCACTCCTGACCTATTTATATATCATTCTCAAGAATTAAGCCAACTGCATAGCTGAAAGGCTGCCCATCAGATATAAACATTTGATTTGTTTTCACCATCTTTAATCACAATATTTCCAAAATAGATGACACAGACATTTGATGGGACACTCCTTCTTATATACAGGCTAGGCTTGGTTGTATGATACAATGTTGACTAAAATGGCAATTTGCCTTCTTGTGCATTTATATCTCCTTAGAAGGTTATTTTATGTTTTTTCGAGGCCCAAGTCCATCTTTAAAGAACATCAGTTAAATCAAGTACCAACATGACAGGTCCCTGCAGTGAGCACCATCTTTGAGAAACACACAGCATCCTTGCCTCAGCCCTAAATGACCCAGTTGTTAGTGCCCTTGTTATGGTTTAGATGTGAGGTGTCCCCCCAAAAGCTCATGTGTGAGACAATGCAAGAAAGTTCAGAGATGGAATGATTGGGCTACGAGAGCATTAACCTAATCAGTGCATTAATCCCTTGGTAGGGATTAACTAGGTGGTAACTGTAGGCAGGAAGGGTGTGGCTGGAGGAGGTGGGTCCTTGGAGCATGCCTTTGGGGAATGTGTTTTGTCCTTGTTGAGCAGAACTCTCCCTCTCTGCTTCCTGGTGGCATGTTCCCAGCTGCTATCCTCAGCACACTCTTTATTCATGATGTTCTGCTTCATCTTCAAGCAATGGAGTTGGCCATCTATGGACTAAGACCTCTGAAACCATGAGCCCCCAAATAAACTTCCTCCTCTGAAATTGTCCTTATCAGGTCTTTTGGTCATGGCAGAGAAAAAGCTGGCTAAAACACGCCTCATAAGCATGGAAGCTTCTCTGCTTTTCCACAAAAAACATTTGAAGTAGCAAGTTTTCTTCTTCTTTTCTTTTTTTTTTATTGCAAGTGATTGAGATTTAAACTAAACCATATAAAAAGGAAAAATGGTTTTCATTGTCTCAATATCTGGGGAACCTCAAGCTAGCTCCTCCAGAGAGGTGATTCCAGGGGCTCCAGCACATCTATTAGACCACTGTCTCTGTTCTCTGGCTGGTTGGCTCCATTCCACCTGCAACAACACCTCTGTCCACAGGCCCAGGTCCTCCTATCTGGACCTCCAGTGGGAAATGGAGGCTTTGCTCTCAACACCAATGGATCAGGCCCAGAAATTTATCCCTATACGAATTACTTTCCTATAGTGAAACCATCTTTGCATTTAGGTCTACCTCATGGTAAGGGGATGAAAAACAGTCTGAGCATCTACCACAACCTTGTGGAGTCGGAGAAGAATGTTTGAAAGGAACAAGAAAAAAAAATGGTTCCAAAAGCATTCTGGGCAGCACAGTATCCAAACTTGCCTTACTCTTTGGTAGCTAAATATCCTGGAAAGCAACATTTGGTTTACTAAAACAAGAGACCATGCTTCTTTATAGATTTTTATATCTTGTATTAAGTATAGCAAAACTCTTAACTGAATTTGTAACAGAACCCTTAGGCAGAGGCCCAAATCATTTGGAGCCAGACACTTCTCCATTGTCCCCACCTTTCTGCATCTCTGGGAATGTCTCGCCCCATACTTCAGTCTGTGGGTTTGATCCTCCCTCCTACACATAATGGGTTTCTACCAACACTGCCTCCTTCTGATTTCCATTGTCTGGTTTTGTCCTGATGGCATTTGGATGGTGTCCTGATCTGGACAACACCCAGGAAAATTATTTTCAAAACTACATGATTTCTTGGCTTGAATCTGGCTTCACCTGCTTGAACTCAGCAGAAATGGGCTGTAGTCCCTCTGGGGACTCATTGAAGTTGGGTCATGAGTTGCCCAACTCTACTTTTTCATTTGTTTTCTTCAAATGCAGTTCTTCTTCTGATTCCAGCATCATCTGCAGACAGTGCTTTATGTGAGGTCATTGGGTCAGCTTCTACCCATCTCAGCTGTGGAAAAGTTGGGACTCAGAGTCTCCAAAGCAGTTGGAAGCAGAGATTACTAGTGACAGTAGGAGGAGGAAGTGCCCTCTCTAAGTGGAAGAGTCCAGGGAAGGTGGATGAGTTGTTGCTCACATGGAGTGTTGTGGTCCCTTGAGATAGCTGAGCCTTGAATGGGGCCAAATATAAATATAATCATCTTTATAAGTAAAGATGACTGGCTTTTGTATTTTGTATATGGCTCTCCTTCACAATTTCAAACTTTACTGATGCTTATTCAATAACCTTGCCTGGTAGACACTCCAGAGATTCTTGCCGGAATATGCCCATGAATTCCCCACAGGAGTTTTAAAAGCATCCCTTAATTAACTGCACATCAATTGCCCCAAAGAACGACACCAACAGTAGGATGATATCAGCAGATACAGGTCCAGATAAAACACGCTGGTGGCTGTAATTACCACTTTTCTCTAGGTTGAGAAAATTATGGCAGCTTCTCAAAGGACAAACATTTCTGTACTTATTTGAATCATTTCTTAGGGCATAGTTCACCCATTTCATATTCCAAAGTCTTTGGGATTTTGAGGGCTTATGTTTCATTTAGGAAAAAAAACTGTTAAGTAAATCCTGTATGGACTCCATTACTTAAAATGCTGAAGAGCAATGCTTTTTTTCCATGGAAATAATGTTTCTTCTAAGTAATTACTTTTCACCTTAAAAGTGGTTGGTCTGCCAACAAAAATTCAGCTTAGGTATGATGAAATGTTTGTTTGGACTTCACTTGTGCAAGATATTTTCAAAGGCTATTGATTGCTAGATGACAAGTTGCTTTGACTAATCAGATATCTCTCCAGGGTCTTCAGGTTTGGTGAGTCTCCCCTGGTTTATACTCTCTTCCTCTATGCAGTGTGTCCTTCTCTGTGTTCCACCACAAGGTTTCTTCTCTAGCTTGCATCATCATCAGTTTCCTAGGAGGTGAATCCAACGTGTTTTGCTTTGCATTCATCCTGCCTGTGTTTCTGTAAGAGTCTTGCTTCTGTGACATTCTCCTTCATTTTACTCAGATAAGTCTCTCTTTGAAAATGTTTTAAATGTTCCCTTCAGATTTACAACATGCATTTTTACATAATCTAAGCCCTCCTTTCCATAACACCATGCTGTTTTGCATATGATTTAAGTACCTTAAAACAGTAGTTTCAATTCCATCCTCCTGTCCCTTGTGACCTTGCCATCACTCATTTGCTATGATCAACTAACACTTTGCTATTTCTTGTTATGGTTTGGATCCTAAATGTTTCCCCATGAAGGCTCATGTATTGAAGGCTTGGTTCTTAGTGCTATTGGGAGGTGGTCGAACCTTTAAGAGTTGGAAGAAGTTAGGTCACTGGGGTTGTGGCCTTGAAGGGAGTATTGAGGCCCCTTCTTGTCTCTCTTTGCCTGTTGGCCACCACTAGGTGAAAAGCTTTGCTCTACCATGTGCTCCCAGCCATGATGAGCTGCCTCACCACAGGCCCAAAACAATGGAGCCAACCAACCAGGGACTGAAACTTTCAGAACTATGAGCCCAAACAAACTTTTCCTTTATAAGTTGATTGTGTCAGACAGTTTGTCACCATGACACAGTGCTCACTCATTTTCTATTCCTTTACATAGTTACTTCTGTGTGAAGAATAAGAAAAAATAAAAAAATTAAAAATTTTTATTTCATTTTTCATTCCATCCCTTTCTGACATTGCTCCTCTCTTATGCACCTCCAAGTTTATGACCTGTAACCCTTCCTTCTTCATGAAGTACTTCCCTTAAGATTTCTTACCATGCAGTTCTGCTGCAGCATCTCACCCGTGCACATGCCTAGTAACTCATGGGATCTGCTAGTTGGGATAGTTAATTTTAGGACTTGACGACAGCCTCATGGTAGGCAAGCATGGTTCTCATTTTTCTGACTCCATCCTCAGTTACAGGTGAGCTTTTGTGCTGGAAGCTCAAGATGGTCACTTTTCCAGCACTCTCGGTGTCTTTGCATCAGTGGACACTGGTTTCCTGATGGTCTTTGCAAGGTGTCACTGTTCAAGAACTGACTTGTAGTCAATTCCTTAGTTCTTGGAGTGGGAGGGATATTCTCCTTGGCTTTCTTGGAGTGCCATTGCCTAAACAAAAACCAAGCAATGGACTTTCAACTTATTGCCAAATGTAGAATTCTGGAAATCCCCAATTTTAGGAGAGAATGACATGAGATATCAAGAAAATAGAAACAATTAAAATCATTCTCAAATGGCCAACCAATTAACTATACTAATTAGTTAAAAATGCAAATTCACTTACTTCCATGACATGGTGTTGAGTCTGGACCTGTATGACATCATGTTTCAACTTTATTCCTCTCATTGTCTTAGAATCAGGTTCTCAACCTCATTCAAAATTCCCTTACTCTTGAATGTACACAGTTTGTATAGGAAATATATGTGTTATTCTAATGCAGTGCCTCTAGTACACAATAACTTGGCATGATCCAAGACCCCAAACAATGGTATTTTATCAGCTGTGGGATTTGTTATACTTGGAATTCATCATTTTATAAAAGCTATTATCCAAACCAGCTTTGGATAATCCACATGCACAGTTTCACAATAATACTGAAGCTACTGTTTTCCTGGGGATTATTTTTGGAAAGATTTACTGATGTCTTATTGGTCTTAAATGTTGTTATACATTCTCAGCTCTACATTATTCAAGTTTGCTGACTAATTTCATGCACAGTTCTGAACTTTGCTGGAGTGTTTCTCTTGGTTCTGTTTTTTCTTTCTCCCTTTTGGCCACTGAGTTATATTTGATCTACCAGACAATCATTTGAGACAGAGAAAAATGAGTAAATATGCATTGCGATTACTTTCCAAGCAGTTATTAGTATATGGCCTTGGGAAGAACTTTTTAAATTAAAATTCTATTTATTTTATGAAAAACATTGAAGCAAATGTCAAGTATTTTTGCATTTCTCCATGAATTCTTTTCAATGACCATATTCTCTCATGTTCTGTTATGAATGTAGACAATTGGTATAAGACATGCAGTATGAGATCATGCTTTCATTTAGTGGACTCAGTAAGCAGGATCATATCTTAGTAATTCTACAGCAAGATTTAGAGAGAATGATGCTGGAGTTGAGGTCAGGACATCTCAGTTCCCTCCCATTTCTTCCACTTTACGTAAATCATAGAAAAATTACTTTTCATGTGGCTCTTGTTTTTTTATTTGCAAAAAAAGGTTAATATTTTCTGTACATCTCAGATAAACAAATGGATTAATGTGTTTGAGCCCAGTGATATTAAACTGTAATGTCCTTACTTAAGTGATGTAAGACAGGCAAGAAAAGATACATAATTACACAATCTCACTCATATGTGGAAGCTAAATGAACTGATCTCAGAGGAGTAAAAAGTACAAAAGTGTTTGCCAGGGACAGAGGAGGGGTGGGGGCAGATAGACATTGGTATTTGGATACAAAAAAGGATAAAAAAAAAAAAGTGTTCTATAGCACAGTGGGGTGGCTGTAGTTAAGTACTTCAAAATAGCTGGAGAAAAGTATTTTGATTGCTTCCAACACAAGAAAGGATGATGCTTAACGTGATGGATATGGTAATAACCCTGATTTGATCACTACATATTGTATATGCGTATTGAAATATAACACTGTACCCCATAAATATGTACCAGTATTATGTGTCAATTAAAAATTAAGAAACTAATGTCCCTATTATGGCTGGCATAGGTTACCATTACACATTTAAAGACACTGGCGTGCAGGAGCACAAAAGCTTTAAAGAGAAGCATATTATGGACTGAATACAACTTCATGGTAGAATTCCCTTCCCAGACTGGCCCTCCCTCATTACTAACACATGTTTTCTCTATTCAAGTTTCTTTTCAATATTTCAATATTTCAAATAATATCAATTGTTATTCTGCTTGCAGTTGGAGAAAAGAGATCATTGTTCTTTTGATTATATCACACAAGCAATAAATATCTTCAATCTGCTTGTGTTGGCTTATGGATGTGAAAATAAAGGAACTTCTCTAAGAAACTGAGACATAAAATTTTGATTTCCCAGTCTTCTGCCTTGAAACTTTTTTAAATCCAGACAATAATTTCCATGAGACAGTAAACTCTTCCAATTATAATATTGTCCCCTACAAATTTTTTATGTATCAGTTCATTCCTCCAATGGACCACACAGTGACTCCATTATTTAAAAAAATATTGCACAGAGGTTCATCTCATTAGGAGGAATAGGAAGACTAATTTTGGTCAAAATAAAAATTTCCCATATGATTCTGCTCATAAGTCAAAATAACTTTGAAGACATTTGAGATTATCCCCTCCACAATGTTTGCAATTATTTTGAACAATAGTGCTGTCAAAATAAAACACAGTGGCAAATCCTGAATATAAACTCAGAGTCTGGCATTTAATGGTCTATTAAAATAGTCTTCCCAAAATTCGATGGGAAATTTGTCCTTGAGGATTTGGTAAACATGACTCTAGGGATTATTGCTTCTGCCTACTTTGGAGTTGTTTGCCTTGAAATTATTCTGATATTCCAAGAAAGAACCATGGACTCTGGTCTTCGATTCTCTGCTTCATCTGGTGGTCATTTCAAGTGTGATAGGTATGAATTCCCTGGGAGGTGTAATTTCCTGACATGAAGAAAGGCCAGTGTGTAACAGGATTAGGAGGGGTGTGTGGTTTCTGCGTGAGTCCTGTATCTCTCTGCAGACAGGATACACAGGGTGATGTAGAGAACACAAACTCCATTGTGGGCATCCAAACCTTTGCACCCCAAGGAGACTCACTGCGCACTTCTGCTGTGGCAGCAGAGTCTTGCAACCAGGCCTTTCTCCTGGAGGACTGCATCTGAATAAAATCTATGCTGTGCAGGAAGTGCTTTTAAAAGGTAAATTGTGGTTTCAGAGGCCAGGAGAAGAATAGCTACAATTTCTCCTCTGCCATCTCATTGAGAAGAACCACCATTTTCCTCTATCTGATATTGTCTTGTCCATTAGAATAAAACTAACCTTGCATATCTCTGTTATGTTTCACATCTCGTAGGTGGTAGAATACACTCTTTATAAAATACTTGTATATTTTTTGCTTTTTCAAAATAATTTTACTGAACCATCCAGCAGCTCCAAAATGGCCTTTTTCCTCCAGACCGTTTAGAACTTGGATGGAAGGAGAACTTAGAGCCATCAGAGATAATTCCTACTCAGCCTTAGCTTTTGTCTGAGAGCTTCGGATTGCCTGGTTTTATCATTTGCCCAAAAAGATATCCAACTGGCCAATCCCATTCTTTTAGGTATTGTAAAGTTTCTTAATTAAAACATTAATAAAGATAATTTAAATTCAGCTTCTGTCCTGCCATTCTGCTTCAGTCATGAAAGTTGTTTTCTATCAGTGGATATTCTCCTTTATCAAATATTCATCTTTACAGAATATGGTTTGTGGCCAACTACAATTTAGAATGGTATAGTCATTAGGAACATCATCTTGCTCCATCATGTACAAGAGCAAGAATTGGATCCTAATTAGAATAAGTTAGACTCCATGTATGTATAAGATATCCAATACATTCTACTGTTTACTGCCATATAAACCTTAAAAGAACAACAAAAACTACGACAACAACACAAACATAGCCTCAGAGTGGTCTTAGTTCAAAACCCAACAATTGTCTGGAAGTTTCTCAGCTATCATGAGCTAATTTTCTTATACGGTATGCAACCATTATGGGTAGTAAGATGTAGGAGGCCCTGTGCTGTGTGATATGGGAAAAGTGATTATGCACGAGAGTAGGAAGTGTTGGGAGAGTTCATATGCGTGTACACACACACACACACACACACACACACACACACAGATCTGTAGGAGTGCCACTTGTGTGTACTTTAAGAAATAATATTGGGATAATGGTAAATAGACTGGAGAGTTGATGGAAAAGGAAAGAATTCTGTTGCACCTTTGAATTATATCTTCCACTCTGACCCATTTGAAGATCCTCAGAATATATCCCCAACCCTTTATTTGCTGTTTTGTTTGTTTTGGCTAATGTGAATATATACAGTTGACTATCTAGTCACAAATGAATTAATTTAAATGTGTCTCCCTGGAAAAGAACGAATAACAAATTCATTTGAACTCTGTCAACTAAATAGTTTTTAAACTATTATAGCACAGGTAATGAAAAGAAATGAGCTGTAGATAAAATAGATTCACTTCCTTATGCGGAGATGAAAAATATTAAATGACATTTGAGAACACATATTTCTTCCTTTAAAAAAACTATCATTTGCCCTCTTTTTGAATGATGTCAAATAAAACCAGATTGTTTCCTGAACAGACTTCACATTTCCTTTTAAATTTTACATGATCACAGACATAGGAAACTTGGTTGAAAATAGAATGATAAACAATTTTGAAGTGCTAGATGTCACAAATTGAATATATTTTAAATTTTGTTACATGTTTGATACTAAAGAGAGTATCAATTACCTGTGTTCTCATTGAGGATGTTAAATGGACATGTGAAAACATAGTTACAAAATTTTTAAGGAGCAGGATACATGGAAAAATCTCCCAGCCCGCTCAAACTATTCCCATGCATTTTTTATTAATTCATCCACTCAATCCATGCTATGGAATGCCCATTATATGCTATACCTTAGGTAAACTAAGACACTAGAAATGAACTCAGCATTTTTGGATTTTACAGACCATGATTGCAAAAATGAGTCAAGAATAAATGCAACCATATCAATGTTATAAATATTATTTAGATAGGAATTAATGGATTTTATCAGAAAAGAGACCATTAAGTCAAGGTTTAATGTGTCCCATTAGTAATTTAACACATGGTAGGAGAAATAATGATCACATAGAAAATTGGTGAGTCACTTTGTCCCATCTCGCCTCTCCAGATGCCTGGAGAGAGACCTCATCAGTCCTCAACAATATTTCAGCCTGATCGTTTACAAAGAGGCAATGAGAAAAATGTCCATTCCTCCAATAAGTTTCCGCCTAAAATCTAAAATATTCCTTTATTTCCACTATATCTAGATGTACTATGACAAGCAGTGACATCCAGCAGGTCAGAACTCAGCACCGGTATAAGAATCCATAGCATCTAGTGGGTACTAGCTGGTTTAGGGCCTTTGTTGACTCAGTTTTCTGACTTTCACTCTCTCAGGGATCCAGAGCCAAACAGAATGCCGGCTTCGAGCCCCAAATCATTAGCCATGAATCTCGTGTTCCCAGAAGCAACATTTCCCAGTCACCAGATTTGGAGTTGGCCAGCTTCCCTAGAAACAAGCCAGAATTAACATGGAAAAGCAATTCCATCCATCCCTTCACCAAATGCTCCCTTCAGCTCCTGCTGAAACCCACCCTTCTCCCTGCCAGGGTGTGTGTGCCCAAAGACCTGGGGAGAATGCTTCAGAAAACTGATGAGACCTGGATGCTCTAGCCCCACAGGGGGCTGTGGGCAACCTTTCTGGCTACTAGAGGCCCCTCCACCAGGGATCTAGGTACAGAGTAAGAGCCTTTTCCACCAGGATTCCACTTTTGACACCCTCGCTGAGCA
>JAJEJO010000566.1:251573-426906 GCA_020662805.1 Glaucomys volans | reverse complement strand
TTTCCTTTCCTTTCCTTTCCTTTTCTTTCTTTTCTTTCCTTTCTTTTTTTTTTTTCTGGCTCATTCCTTGAAGTGGTCTCCTAATTCCTTCCCTGTCAAGCCTATTCTAGACTTCCTTTTCTGGTGTCTCTAACTCAGAAGTCACTGTCCACCATTTTGACCACTTGCTTTACCAGGGACCCTGATGAGTTGCTTGCTCCATCCTCTATCAAGCACCAGACCTGGGGTGCTAAACAATTTGTTCTCTTCCTACAAAAAACTGAGTGCTAAAAGAGTCCGAAGAAAAATTCACACTAAAGGAACAAACAAAAACCAAAAGGCCTATGAAGTTAGTGAACTCCTGACCCTTCAACTTACATTCATAACCAGAAGGGAAGATTTCTTCGCCTTCCAGGACAAAAGTGGCGTGCCTCCTCTTATCTAAAGATAATAAGTTTCTATGGGATCTGGATGATTCCTTTCCTTTTTGACCTTCTTTCCCACTGCATTAGTTATTTTGGATTGCATATCACTACAAAATCCAGCACTTTAAACACCGAACGTGTATCCTCGAACAGCTTCTGAGGGGTGGGAATCCAGAAGTAGCTTCCTTGGTTGGTGCTGGCTCTGGATCTCTTGTGAAGTTGCAAGACTCTGGTCTGCTAAGGTTGAACTGAGGGAGGATCTACTTCAAGTTTACTTGCAGGGTGGTTGGCCAGCCTCACCTCAGCGGTTTGCTGCATGGACAATTTTTCCATGGGGTTCCTGAGCTTCCATGACAAGGGAGCTGGCTTTCCCCAGGGGTAAGAAAGCAACGCAGTGTCTTTTATAACCTAACCTCAGAAACAGCATAGCATAACTTTTGTCGTATACTGTTTGTCACAGAAGCCAACCCTAGAAAAAAGAGGCAACAACTTGAAGGTGTGAGTACCAGGAGGTGAGATCTTGGGGGCCAAGATCCACAAACTCAAAGGACTTCAGATTACTGATCTTCTCCCCTCTCTTTTATATTTTTTAAAAATAAAATTATAAAAACATCTTTTATCAGCCCCTAATATCTATATCTATATATCTATTTCTCTCTCTCTCTCTCTCTCTCTCTCTCTCTCTATATATATATATATATATATATATACACATATATACGTTTATTTATTTATTTTGTCATGGGATGTTGGTTTTATTTGTAAATTTTTTTTTTATTTTAGTTCATTGTACACAAATGGAGTGCAACTATCATTTTTCTGGTTGTACACAAAGTAGAATCATACAATTTGCCTATTCATATATATACATAGGGTAAAGATGTTTGTCTTCTTCTATTGTCTTTCCTTCCCTGCCCCCTCCCCACCCCTCATTTTCCTCTATACAATCCATCCCATCTCCATTCTTCCCATTCCTGCCCCCATCCCCGCTATGTGTCATCAACCACTTATAAGAGAAATCATTCATCCTTTGGTTTTTTGGGATTGGCTTATTTCACTTAACATGATCTTCTCCAATTCCATCCAATTTCCAATCCATACCTGCAAATGTCATAATTTTATTATTCTTTATGGCTGAATAATATTCCATTGTGTACATATACCACAGTTTCTTTATACATTCATCTATTGAAGGGCATCTAGGTTGGTTCCACAATCTAGCTATAGTGAATTGGGCTTCTATAAACATTGATGTGACTGCATTACTGTAGTATACTGATTTTAAGTCCTTTGGGTATAAACCGAGGAGTGGGATAGCTGGGTCAGATGGTGGTTCCATTCCAAGTTTTCTGAGGAATCTCCACACTGCTTTCCAGAGTGGCTGCACTAATTTGCAATCCCACCAGCAATGTATGAGTGTACCTTTTTCCCCACATCCTTGCCAACGCCTATTGTTGCTTGTACTCTTGATAATAGACATTCTAATTGGGGTGAGGTGATATCTTAGGGTAGTTTTGATTTGTAGTTCTCTTATTACTCGAGATGTTGAACATTTTTTTCATATATCTATTAATTGCTTGTAGATCCTCTTCTGTGAAGTGTCTGCTCATTTCCTTAGCCCATTTATTGATTGGGTTATTTGTATTCTTGGTGTAAAGTTTTTTGAGTTCTTTATATTTAAACATGCTCAATTTCCCCCCCTGAAGAAACAACGTGAGACTTTCCATTGCAGCCCAACTTTGGTTATGTAGTTCCCATGAGATGTGACTGCCATGGTTGTTGGGGCATCCAGATGCTTGGGCCCTACAAGGACAATGCTCTTTCTCTAGGTCTTATTTAATGGCAGAGACACATTTCAACTGGAAACCAGTTCTTCCTTTTTGAAAACCTTCTTGTATCCTCTATGATCCTGCATTATCTGGGTTTTCTATGATACCTTTACTCACTCTCTCAGGCTGCTGTTCCTCAAGTTCCATGTTGGTGGTTACCATGTTATGTTCCCTTATCACATTATGTTCTCTTCTTGGGAGATTCCATTTATTTCATGGTGTCTACATACTGACAGTGTAAAGGAACATCAAATTCATGATAATAGCTGGTAACAACCCTTAAGCCTGATTTTTGTTTTGGACAAAACTGTTGAAAGCCAGTTAAGGGTGAACCACTGGCTTACAAGACATGTTATTGGATAGACATCCTAGCTATGATCCCCAATGAAAGGTATCTTTATATTGTCAAATAAAATTGAGATAAAATTTGATACAGGTGAGATGATATGTTATTTTTAAGTTTCTGCTTTGATTGCTCATTTGACCTTTATGGTATATATTTATTCTTTAGTTGTCTACTGCTGTTTGAGGACAGAAGCTACTCAGAGGAGCAGAATCTGGTCTAGATGGAAAAACAAACACAAAACATCATCAGCATCTTCTATGGATTCATGGGGGAAGAATACACTGTCACCAAGAGTTTGTAAACTTAGCAGGGCAGGACTGCACTTTAGCAGTAGGACTGCCTGAAAACATCCTGGATCAGTGTAGAATTCAAGGGCAAGTGTGGGTGGATAAATTTTCCCATGATAGCTGGACTCAGCATGGGCACAATAAGCCATTTCTACACAGGCATGAGACGAGGTGATCACTGATGGCTGCCATTGAATTCCTAGATAATGCCATTAATCTGCAGCCTATGATAACTTCCAGATCTTAGCTATTAAGAAACTCTTAAGATTAAACAGTTTCCTTGCTTTTGTGTTTGTTTGTTATTATGGCGATTTGTTATTTTGTTTTCTTGTAGAACATGTGTGTCAAATAAGGAAACTGGTTTCTACCAGACTGATATTCCAGAAGCTAATGAACTCTTTTTGGTCTTTGGGGTACCATTTGGTACAAGGCAATGACTTAGTACTGTTTGGATGTCCTACTGTGTAGGACACTAAATAATCCCCTTGGGGCCCAGAAGAATTTATGCATTTCCTAATGTGCCCAGCTTACCTGCATGGAGCATCTCACGAGGAGAATACAGGCCAGTGTGATTTCACGTTCACAGGGAAGTCCGTTCATGCTCATGTAGGCATTTGTATGTATCCACTTACAAACATTTAGGCAACAATGATGGTCAGGGACTGAACAATGGAAAAGAAGCCAAAACCACATTTGATACTTAAATCATATTTTGTGTTGATACACACCCAGCATTTTGAACCAAAGATCGTTTAGATTTGGTTATAGACTGTGTCAGGATTTTCAGTCTTCAGTTGAAAATAGTAGAGTAATATGCTGATTAAAGTAATAAAACGGAAGCTCCAGCAGTATCTCTTTCCATCAGAACCAGCATTTGGTTAGTTAAACAAAAAAGTTACCTGAGGTAGGAAACCGCAGAACACAAACCCACACATCCACAATCTAGCGTATTTTTTTGGCTATTTTAAAAATAGGAGTGTCAGTCAATTAATTGGAGTTTCCTATATTTTCCTGTGGTGTTTTGAATGCAAATCACACTTATTCTGCCTTCATCATGATTTCCAGGCTTTTTTTTTTTTTTTTTCCCAGTTGGATCAACAAAGAGTATGAAGACACTCATATAGCAAGTTGAGCGCAAAATGGTTCTTGGGTTTTATAATGTTTCTTCTAAGCATTTAACAATGCTTTGCCTAAACCTACAGTGGCACGGGAACTTTCAGTTACTGAGTTTTTAAAAGCATTTAACTTTGCTTTATAAAGCAAAATCCCAAACTTCTTTTGACACCCGTTTCATTGTATTACATAACATGTAATTAAATTACATAATCATAATACTAAACACAACTGACAAGAGTCATAGCAGCAAACACAACCCACACTTGATAAGTGAAAAGAAGAGGTCAGCTCTAGGAGATATGATCCACTGCAAATCTCCACCCGCATGAGTTACAGAAGGTGTGAAAAGACTGGGTGAATTCTTCACTGGAAGCTTGTTAAGATATTCTGCAGAGATGACCTACTAGTTGGAATCAAAAGTTTGAGTTCTAATTCCATTGGGTCTTGCTGCTCTGATATCTTTGATCCTGATCTGCTTTCCTTGTCATGAAAACAAAATGGCTGCCATAACTCCAAGTATTGCATCATTGTCCCAAACAGGAAGAAAAAGTAAGATTCAAAGATAAAAGTGTAGTACTTACATTGGAAAAATAACCTTTTCTGAGAAATCACTTACAGAGTTCTGATTATGACTATGACACATAGTCATAATAGGTACTCCTACTTGCAACAGAGCCTGGAAGTTAGTTATCCTGCTGAGCACCTTGAACAAGAAAATAATGGAGATTCTGTAGATAAGAGGGAAGTGGAGCTCAGACTTGTCTCTGTGCTGCTTTCAGACCTCAGCTAAAATAGCTCAGTGGCCACTGGGAAACTTCTTGACTTCCCTTTCTAGGTTCTCTGGTACATTTTAACAGACTCAGATATGCGTGGTGATTTTGCTTTTGAATTTTGTATTAGTTCGGTTCCCATTTTCTCTTCTACATAAGTATGGTGGCAGGAACCTGTCTTCTATGTTGCTCACTAATTTGTACCATAAGTACTGGGTAGATTGCTTTGTACACAGCGATCCCTTGTTATGTTTAGTGAAAGAACAAGTGATTTCCATCATGTTTAAACCCTCCCCAAGGAAGGCAGTCCCTTAGTGGAGCTCTGGAGTCTATTCCATTGCTAAACATCCCAAGAGAATTTTTTCCCTTGCAAATGATTGTTTATCTTACTCTTTGAAGCCCATGTTTACTCTTCTCTTTTTTAAAATTAAATGAGAAAATAGTTGGCCAATATCTTGGTCATAGCCATTTTTTCTCTGAGTTCCTCAATTGCTCATTTATATTTTATTTCAGAGGCCAGAAAGCAATATTCCCTTTCTTATAGACCCTGTTTTCAACACTGCTGCTTTAGATAGTCCCAGATAAATCACACCAGAATAAGAAAGGTCCTGGGTTCCCTTTTTCCAATGCCCTTCCTGTGGAGGTGGAGAAACAGACCCAGAGAGCTTTACTGAAAGTCTCAAATGACATGTAACAAGTTATTGGCAGAGACAAAACAGAGCCCTGATTTTCCAATTCATTTCTGTTTTGTACTGCAGTCTTTCATGTGACATTTCTTTACAGAAATAAACAAGATACAATCATGACAGAAGGCCTCGTCACCACATGCATTCAAAATCATCCTCCATTGTCCTCTCTTGTTCCATCTGCATTGGAATTGGCAAGAATGGGGTTCACTCTTGTGTTTATAAGTAGGAAATAAGTGTTTGAAGATTGATTAATTAGGGCCCTTTTATATTTAAAGTATTAAATATAATCTTTCTGTTTCATCTGTCATTGCTGAGTTTCATTATAACTCTTGCCAGTTTGTTGCTGAGAGTTTCCATGTTTTTGACTTTCATAAAGCACCACACACTGGGTGGCTTAATCATTGGGAATGTATTTGCACACAGCGCTAAAATCTAGAAGTCCAAGGTCAAGGTGTCAGCAGGGTTGGCTCCTTTCTTGGTCTCCCTGCAGATGGCCACCTTCTCCTTGTGTCCTTCCATGGTCTTTCATTGGTACCTGCAAGGCCCTGGGTCTTCTAATTCCTTCTTAATAAGGACACCAGTTAGTTTTGATTAGGACCCACTCTTACCACCTCATTTTAACTAGATCACCACTTTAAATACCCTGTCTCCAAATACAGCCATATTCTGGGGTACAAGGTATGAACTTGGGAAGGAGACAATTCAGTCCCTAACAAATGTCCATCATGCAATTCCTAAAAGGGGTCTAAAGGAAGAGTCAAGTTCTTAAGATCATATACGTCTATTCTTTACTGAAGAAATACTATTAGGACCTTACTTTGTAATATGTCTGTAATGGTCCCAGTTTATAACTCCAATTTCAAGCTAATATTGCTAATGAAAATCTGATAAATCTATTGCAGATTGAGATCCCAACTACTGATTCACCATGACTTCTGAACTCTCCAAAGATACATTCTACTCAATGACATGCAATTAAGCTACCCCTAAAAACCAAGTATTATGGTTTGGATCTGGAGACTCCCCCAAGAGCTCATGTGTCGAAGACTGGGTCCCCAGTGCAGCAATCTACAGAGGTGGGGCTATAGGGAAGTCATTGGACTATGGAGGATCCCAGTAGATTTAATCCATTGGATTGATTAATAATTTGAATTGACTACTGGGAGGAGGTGGAAACTGTAAGCAGGTGGGGCCTAGTTGAAGGAAATATGTCACCAGCAGTGTAACCATTTGGACTATATCTTGTCCCTGGCCACTTCCTGGTTTTCTCTCTCTCTCTCTCTCTCTCTCTCTCTCTCTCCCCTTCCTATAAACTAAGCAACTTTCTTCCCAATGCCCTTTTGTCATGATGTTCTGCCTTGCCTACGGCCCAGAGCAATGATGCTAGCCAACCATGGACTCATTCTATGAGCTATGATTTCAAAACCAGAAGCCAAAATAAAATCTTTGTTCCTCTAAATTATTCTTTTCAGGCATTTTGGTCACAGCAATAAAAATCCAATTACACACCAAGACTACACATTGAGAGATACCTGGATCCCTTTCAGTTTGGGGGACCTTGAGAAGTTTCCTATGGTCTCCAGGAATCCTCCTCTATCAAATAGAGATGATATGTCCACCTCAAGAAGTGTTAGGGACTTCAACTAAATGACAGGTATATAATGACAGGCAAACAATAAATGGGTACCACTACTAGTTTTAATATCACTTTTCTTGCCTATTTTTGTCCATTCTTTAGTGCATTATATTTTTATTGACAAAAATTCTTATTCCAGGAAATTTTGAAATTTGAATGTTTTATTTTTGTAACCCTAATTTTAATTTTAACTTAATACATTATGTATTATAGCCAATGATATTCCAGAAGGTAACTAGCCAAATCAGATATGATAGATGAATTTTACACTCAATTAAAAGAATAAAGGTAAGTCATAATTGTTTCGTATGAGAATGGACAGTGGAATAGAAGTTCTCTGTTCCCAATCCTATCTCAAAAGGTTTTTCTACTGATCATGGCATTATCCCAGCTCCCTTGGAAATGGCTAAGGGACTGAAAAATTGTCAATGTGTTGCTTAATTACCTGCACCTGTCTACATAAGAACATCTTATATGGTAATTATGGATCTGGTGCAAACCATCGTACATGGGGTTTTATTGTGCTTCAATTTCCCTTCATATCTCAATCCAGTCCCAGGGCTACCTTTTGGCTTATGAGCACCCCCATTCAATGCAAAATAAATTGGTTCCACTCAAGAAGATTAGAAATGGTGGGAAATATAATTCCCCTTATTCTTGGCAACAATGTACATTATTCTTAACTAGCAGAAAATACACAGGAGAAAGGATAATAGCTTTTTTTTTTTCCTTCAACAATGTGGAAACTCATCAGCCCAACTGGCCTGACATCCACTTCAAAAGCCACACTGACAGTCCTCCCTGAATCTGAGACGCTGGGGCCCGAGAGGCCAGGGTACAGGGCTTCTGGAGGAAGGCTAACAGTCCGCCTCTTGGCAGTGAAGTCTGTGCTTCCAATTGCAGGAAAGAACAAGCAAGCTCAGAATCTCTTGGGCTGTGTGACAGAGGAGGAAAGGGAAGGTTCCAAGTGGGTTGCAGCCCTGCTTCCTAGCTTCCTCATGTAGCTCCATCTGCCTCTTCAGAGAGCTCCCGTCTCCCACTGTGTGCAGCTGAGTTGCAAGTACTCCTGGCGGCACTGTGATGGAGACAAAGAGATTTCCTCTGGCTGTCGATAGTGCTCCTAGCCTGAAACGCTCCCAGGAACCTCACCCAAGCGTCCCTGGACCCTGGGAACAAGAGAGAGGGCTTCCTCCACTTCTCATTGACCATCATCTTAGTCTCAAGGCCATGTGGATCTCAATTTGAAATAATACCCTTGCTACTCTAAAATGTCAAGTCCTTGGAAGATCTCATCTATTGGAGCACATAACTACACTTGTAGCCAGAAGAGGAGAACACTACCCAGAGGAAGAGCCAGACTGCTGTGTCTGGATACTTAAAAAGACATTTGGAGGAAGAGAGCATCTGCACATGTTGATGGAAATGGCTTTGGAACTTCTCCTTTGATCAGGAAATAGGTGGACCATAAAGTGTCTGATGCATGGTGCTGCCTGCAGCAAACCCACCTTCTGGGACCCCATCATCTTGTTACTCCAGAAGGCGCCAACAGGAAAAGGAAGAAGGCTGGAAAGACCCAACACTTTCTAATCATGATAGTTGGGTCAACCGAAAGTCGTCCTATTTCTACTTCTGCAAAATGACTGGTCATTTATATTTCATATTTCCAACTGGAAACCCTTTGGACTAGTGTTCAAAAATGCACAATGCTGTGAAGATAAAAAAGGTTGACTGGGAATGTGGTTCAATGATAGAGTGTGTGTTTCTCATGCATAAGACCCTGGTTTCAATGCCCAGAGTTAGTAATTAACTAAATAAGCAAATAAATAAATCAGTGTGCTCAAGACATTTTGTTTTCTATAATAGTTTGTAGCCCTAAAGAGCAGGGGCAATGTGTTATGCTTCTTGGAACATCAGAAGTTTTCTTTCTCATCAATGACACCAAAATGTTTGTATTTAATTTTGAAGGTATGGATGCATCATCGACAACAGCAGTAAAGAGCTAGAAGGGATGTTTTGATGTTTTATCATTACCTTTTTTATTATCTACTTTAAGGTCCACAGATTATAAATAAGAAGACATTAAAGTGGTTAGTTTCTTGATCTCGGAGATGAATGGATTCTCCTGAATCTTCTATGAAAACAGAATGGTCATGAGAATGACACAGAAGACTGTTGTAAAGCGATGGAGCCCGGTGGAAGCAACCTCTGACTGGGTCCATGTGGCATGGTGGACAGGCACCGGTGTGGAGTCAGGACCTCAGTGCTGTGGTCACATCTCAGCCACGCGTAGACCAGAGGAGTACAATGGCCCTCCTGGAGTCAACCAGCTGGATGTGGGAAACCCATAGGACAGAAATAAGTCCCTGGAGTTTTATTACCACCACTATCCTCCAGGAAGACTGGAGGAAGGCTAGGGTTCCAGTCAAATCCCAACTGATTGAAATGTGGGCAAAACCTTTGGCATTTATAGGGCAAAGAACAAAACTATAATTGTGTGTATCTTAACATATCTGTTGAATTTGTAAATATTCTATGGGGATTTTCAGGGTTGGGGAACCAAGAAAAGGGACACTCAGTCTCAGGGCTTGTCTTGATGGAGATAAGCCAAAATTTACACCAGGGATAGATCGATTTATAGAGAGTTAAAAAGAAAATCTCTTAGATCTTGTTCTAAAAAAATGTAATGGAAAATTCAGAACACTTGACTTTTACTAAATTTTGATGTATGTACAGATTCTTTCCCTGAAAAGCATTTCTATCTGTTCCCTGCGTTTTCCAACAAAACTTGACTTACATCAAGAATAGTTTGGTTAGATCAGACATTTCTTTTTAAAATTCTTTCTTGAGGGAAGAAAAGTTTCTTTCTTAAGGTTTTTGAAGAAGAAGCCTAACTTGTTTTAGCCAGGGACGGTGGAGCACACCTGTAATCCCAACAACCTGGGAAGCTGGGGCAGGAGGATCGCAAGTTCAAGACCAGTCTCAGCAACTTGGAGAGGATTGCTTCAAAATAAAAAAATATCCCCAGTACTATAAAAAATAATGTACAATTTTACATTACAGCAGCCCTGTTATTATTTTGGACAAACTGAAAGCTGGACGAACAGACACTTTTGGTTTCTCTCTACCACCACAGTTCTGTGGTTGTTTGTCCGAGTAGGGTTGAAAGAGGCATATCATCTGACTGTAGTGGAAATCACCAAATAACCCTTGCAAAAGAAATGCATGAGATGTATAGGTGTCACTTTGTTGTTGCTTTTTTAAAAAAACTTTGTTAAAACAAATATATATATAATATACATATTTATACTCATATACATACATATATCTATATAAATATATGTGCAATTAATATAACTTAAAAAGAACAAAACATTAATTAAAATAAAATTGAAAGTGCAGCTGAAGAACGCAAAATAATAAAAATTGAAGAGTAATAATTTGGGGTAGATGAAGGGAAGCTTTGACAGCCCTTCTATTTGACCATCTGCATCTTCAAAACAGCACATTCTAGCAGATTCTGCTAAATCCAACTGAGCGCTCACTGTCCCCAGATTTCCACAACGGCTTCAGCAGCCAGGCACACCACTAGCTTTGAAGCACTCTGCTTCTCTGTCTGCCTCACTGCGTGTCATCATCTAACCCACTTGTTTCAATGTTTTCTTGCAGGTAAATTCAAAATATTTCCAGGAAAGGATCCTTAGGTTTTATTTAGGTGTAAATGACAATCGTAATACCCCCAATCAAAATGACATTAGACATGCAAATAATGTACTCTAATTCTCTAATTGCTAAAATCATACCAGAAATATGTCATCATAGTTACCTTAATTTTTAATTTCTCTTTTGCTCTTGATGTGTAGGAAAGTGTTGTTTTAAAATGTTTGTGATTGGTGGCCATCTGATCTTTCTCAAATGTTAATCTTTATTTAATTTCTATCACTCATAGAAATATAATAATACAGAAGTAGTTTGTTATATGCCATAGTCTCTTAAAGAAGCAGAGGAAATAAATACATTACTGAGATCAAGAATGTTAGCAGAGACCCATCCAACATTTCATTATCTTGAAAAATAGAGCAGTACATCATTGCATGGAGATACAGATAAGTGTGACTGTTTAAAAGAATAATTCTGAAGAAATATTACAGTACAAATGCAACCAGAGCGAGAAAACTGAGGTTGCTCAGTATGTTTTGTAATATTAGATTATAGCTCTGCATTCAGAGTAATAAGATTCCATTTCCAGGAAGGGGATGAAAAATTATATACCATTTTATTTGTTTATTATTCAAACAAGTTAGTGATTGATATCATTTTCAGGAAAGTAGGAGTAAGTAAAAAATATATATATATATATTTCTAAGGATAGAAAACACAAGACATAGGTCTTGGAACACGAAAACATCTGAAATGACAACCATGCCCCAGAGAAGGAGATGTACCAGAGTTGGTCTCGCCGATAGGAACGGAAGGTGAGAATTATATCTCAAGTGTATACGTCATAACAGGCTTTCTGGAAAGAACAGAGAGGCAGGGCAAGGGAAGAGGAGAGTGAGATCTTGTGCCTTTGAAAGAGCAGTGGGGCAAGTCCTGGGCAGAACTGCACAGTAGGCAGCAGATGCAGGCCCAGAATGGCCCAGAGAGAAGAGCTTTGGCCTCTGGTGGAGGGGACTCTGAAGGAGCCCACAGTGGGACCCAGGAGGCACAGTCAGTCCCCACACCCACCATGCCCACCACACCTGCCCTCAGTCGCTCCTCCCTTCCTCCATTCTGCTTCTTACCCTCCTTCCTTCCCGTCTGCCCTCCTCATCTGTCTACCAAAAGCAGCCTTTGGTTCAAGTGCCCTGTTGGCCAATATGAGGTCTGTCTTATCATAGTGAACATATTAGAACCAGAACTGGGTCAAAGTGTGCCCAGCCCTCACCCTGCAGAGAGGGAAAAATTCATTCTGGAGAGTGAAATTATCCTTCTTTAAACAATGCCTTAGCAACTCTTCTAGGACATGTGGTTATGATCAATTGCATGAGTTGCTGATCTGAAGGGAGAAACCCAAATCTAGTCACTTACTTTGAATCTTTAACTAGATATTAATATTTATGCAAATATTTGTGAAAGAAATCAGTGCTAGGCTAGATTCTTCAGCATGTATAGCAAACATAGATAAAACCTTAAATTATTTAAAATGTGAATAGTTACGCTGTGCTCTATTACATTGGTCTCAAACAAAATTTGAAAAATATCATTTAGTCTTATAAAACTTAGGCATTATTAAAGTACATATGCTACGGATACAGAAATTTAAGATATTTAATAGACCTTTACCGTGTTTTGGATGATAAGTAGTCTAACATATTTTAGTTTTCTTTTCTTTTCTTTTTTTTTTTTTTTTTTGATATTGTGTATTGAAACCAGGGGTGCTTTACCATTGAGCCATACCTTCAATCCTTTCTATTTTTTATTTTTAGACAAGGTCTTTCTAAGTTGTTTAGGACCTCCTTAAATTGCTGAGACTGGCCTAGAATTTGCAATCCTCCTTCCTCAATCTCCCAAATTGCTGAAATTATGGGTGTGTGCTACCACATCCGGTTCATGCTTTTATAGAGAAAATTCTTTGTACCTCTAAAACATTTTCTTGTAAGTAATCATTTAAAATTGCTGAATTTAGTCCCTTTTCTGATATCCCTTTCCACAGGATTAGGTCTTGACATGAAACAAAAAAGAGAGGAAGAGAAAGTTGGGAAAAAAAAAGAGAGAGTGAAATGAAAGTCTTACACTTTTTGCATCTAATCAAACCAAGGTCCCTGAATTAATTCTCCACATAAATGACCGAAATTCAAGTTCCCTTGCAACTTTGCTCTCAAAACTCTAAGCCCTTCTAAGATTTCACCTACGTGCAGCTTAGCTTACCTTAAGGAAGTCCCTTTGGAGGAAACTTATTTTTTGAGGTTAGCTTGAAAACCAATTATGTCACAGATATAACAGCCAAGTTGCAGATTTGATTCTTATACCACGGTGTTATTTGCATCCAAACCCACACCCTGGCGCTGGGGAAGTGGGCATGTGCCTGTTTCTTGGCTGTTTGACATGCCTCTGGTTTGAGAACTAAGAATAAGCAGGTGTACAACATCATGCCTGATGATGTCACTCGGGCCTATTTCACACTCCACACTCTTAGGTGAGAAAGGGAGCCCTGTTTTGCTCATTTGTGCAACTTACTGAGAATGATTGTTCCTTTGTGATTCTTTCGTATTTCCACATAAGAGAGGTAAATATTTTGGATTCATCATTTCTTTGACCTGAGAAACTCTTCATCAGGGCAATCTTTGAAATGCACATAAGCATAAACCTTAAAAAGACAATCAGTGAATTAGACAAAGGGGAATGAAGGGAAGAGAGGGGGAGTAGGAAAATGAAAGACAGTGGAAAGAAACTGACACAACTTTCCTACGTACATATATGAATACACCACAGTGAATCTCACCATGGTGTACATCCTTAACAATGGTGTCCAGATTAGAATAAGATATACTCCATACTTGTATAATTATATCAAAATACAATCTACTGTCATGTGTAACTAAAAAGAACCAAGACAGCAAAAAATTTTTAAAATTTAAAGTAAGATAATTTGGGCTTTCAACTCATTACCATAATAATACGAGGAGGTCACTTTGTAATACATGTCATTAAATAAACTTGTAAAAATCTGTTTTACTTTTAAAACCCATCCAGCAACAGATTTCTCTTTATGTAAAATCCCAAGGATTTTGCAATAGCTGTGCGTCTTAACCAGGGGATCCTTAAAAGCAATTAAAAAGTGAAATAGCACACTTCATATTGACATTTTACCTATTTTTTGTCATTGAAGAACAGAAACTTTTTTATTATCCAGGTATAGCTGCAAAAAAGTACTTTGCTTTGAGAAGAGAATGATTAAATCATTAACCATTACATAATTTCTGTGTGGAGTGTTTGTTTATCCTCTTGACAGGCGTTTATGGTAACTTGCGACAATGTGGGCACTAGTTTTGGGACTGGAGATGCATTAACGAGTAGACAGGGGCAGAGTCTGTCTGCATCAGGTTTGTGCTCGAGGGTGGGACACAAAGAAAGAGGCAAAGAAGCACACAAAAACCACATGAACAAGCTCATATAAAATATAATTTAGGGCATGATAAATGCTGTATTGATTTTATAAGCAAAGGAGTACCAAAAGTATGTCACCTCGAACAAACCCTCAATAACTGCATATTTAAAGAATTTAGCAAGCACAATGTATTCCAAAGGAAAGAGCTTTGAAATGATGTGTAAGAAATCACACAGGCATGAACATTGCCAGCATAACAAGACAAACACCAGTGGAGAAGGAATCATAATGTCATGAGTAATTATCTTCTTTAGGTCAATAGCATGACTTCTGAAATGAACTCCATCCCTTCGAAATGACTGAAGACAGAAACACCCTCCCCAGAAACGTATCTGAGTATGACAGTCACCCAAAGAACGATCATATAAATCACCGTGTCTCACAATTAAATTTCATTATTGAGGAATGACCAGGCTGCAGCAGTGAGTTTCATTTAACTGGAGCCTCACTGGCTCATTTGCCCAGAAACAGCCCTGGTATGTAATAGTGTGCCAAGGGAATTAATAACTGATGGATGATCAGACCTGCTCAAAGTGCTGGTAATCATTTGCTACTTAAACCGCCACATTTTGGCATATAAACAGCCTTTGCTGGTGCCAAATCTGTAATTACTTTACTTAACAGTGAGGACACGTGCGTCTGTGCTGCAAGATCCCGTACTGATGCTTCTCTTGTTGGCAAAAAAACCACCCAGCACTTGAGATAATAACCTCATTTCTGCATCTGTCTCTCCGCAGGATGGCTCTTTTAATTCCCTTGTTCTTTTTTATTTTGTTTTGTTCTTTGAAAGTTAAAAGAAATTTGAACATTACTCTTCGGGGAGGTAGGTTCTTCGAACAGCTTTTGCAATCAAACACAGGCTGTTTATGTCAGGCTGGGGCATAGGTCAGTGGAAGAGCAGTTGGGTAGCTTGCACGCACGAGACCCTGGTTTTGATCTCCCACACTACAGAGTGAGAGAAAGAGATGGAAAAGGAGAGCAATTGTTCATATCTACATACGTGTAGTCCTGTGACCAGGCGTTGTGACGATAGAAAACAGGACAGATTCTCCCAGTCACTCTGTCTCTTGGGAATATTAGTAAGCCCCTTTTTCCCATGACTAGACTAGAGCAACCAGCAAATGGTGGAGCTGTGGTGTAACCGAGTGAAAAGTCACCCGCCAGGACCCAAATGCCTAAATTACACCTAGGGCTGTTGAGAGAATAAGTCCAAAAGTATGGAATCTGAAATGGAAGATTTCCATCAAGAAGAACAGGCAGACATTCGGATAAATTTACCTAAATATTGTGAGAAAATATTTTCCCAATTGATGGAAGGGTTTCATCCTACAGGTTTTTGCTAAGTTATTCTTGGAATGGAGTGAAAATACTTGGATGGAGGTTAATATAACCACTCCAATTTCTATTTGCTACTATTATATGGCATATATATTTTTCTCAATATTTTGATTTTAAACTGTCTATGTCTTTATATTTGAAGTGAATTGCTTTTAGTATTTTTAAGTTTTTTAAAGTTAATATTTTATTTATTTAATTAAATATATCTCATCTTAATGGAAAGTGAGTTTATTTGAATTTTTCTTACTAAAACTTTGGTTTTACAAATAGAATAGATTTATGCATGTGAAAGTCTTTTTTAAGGTATTTGCTGTATAATTACTTAAATGATGAAAGACTCTGTATCCAAAAAATTTAAATATCCCCTAATTGACATATCATTTTATTTGCAAATCTAATTTCAGGTGTTTTTTTTCCTAGATTAGAAACTAAGAAAAAAGTTAATCACAAAACAAGCTTGTTTCAATTTTAACAGGTTTTGCCAAGTTGTTCTTCAAAGAAAATATAAGGTTTCTTAAAGTTAAGTTGTGAATTGTCTCTGCTGAAGATAATCTCTGACTTTTAGAAGAGATGTTTAGGCCTTTTATATTTAATTTAAAAAATCAGGCCTTTTATATTTAATTTAAAATGGACTTAGATGTAACATTAAGTTTTTTTTTTTAAATTAGTCTTATCTGTTCTTGGTTCTGTTTTCATTTTCAGTGACTTACTTTAAAATAATCATTATCTTTTGAAGCATTTTTTCATTATTGCATAAATACCAAATACCTGTTATGACTGGGTGCTTGCATCAGGGTTTCAACACACATCTTTAATTTCTTACAATCTGTTTTCAAATGATTTTATGCCATGTTACATCCAGTGCAGAAATGAACAATAGTACACATTACTTTCATCTCTTTTTTATTCTTTGTGCCGTTGCTTTCTTGAATTATAAATTTACAAGTTCAATGTCATGTAATACAGTTTTTGTCTTTGCTTCAAGCAGTCACTAATTTTGAAAGAGAATAAACATGAGAAATATAATTAGAGTTACCCAAATATTTGTCATTTTTCTGCATTCTCCATTTGTTTTATTAGATACAAGTTACAAACTGGAACATCTCTCTTCTCTTGGTAGAAATCTCTTTAACATTTATTTTAATACAGATCTGCTGCTGATTAATTTTCTTCATTATTTGTGTGTGTTGACAATTCTTTATTTCACTTACATTTTTTGAAGAAAATGTTCTCTGGGTATAGACTTTTTGGTAAACAATTGTTTTGAGTTTTGTTTTATTCCTGTATCATTACTAAAGATGCCCTTCATTGTTTTAATACTTTAATCTGATGAGAAGTCTGCTGTTAATCTAATCTTTTTCCTCTATTGTAATAGATATTCTCTCACAAGCCAATGATGTCCTGTTTATTTTTGTTTTTTTTAACTTTACTCTCTTCATTTTTGAGAGTCTCTTTGATCTTTGAGTTCATTGATTTCTTTGCAATGTACAATATGTTAGTCCTGTCTAGTATGTTTTTCATTTCAATGTGTTATGTGAAAACTTAAAAATATCTTCTACTTATCTAGTCAAAATGGTCTTGCCTTTCTGTAATTACTTGAATACATAATTCATATTTATGATTCTTAAATTATTGTTCTAGTCTTCACATTCTAACACATTCATTTTTTTCTAGTTCTGTTTTATTGACTGATTTTTCTTCCCACTTATTTGAAAGACAGTTTGTTTTATGTTAATTGGGAAAAGTTATGAATTTTCCATTGTTTAACAGTTGATTTTCTTGAGTCCCTTTGTTCTTACATAAAGGTGAATTACTTGGAATCAGTCAGATTTTTCTAATAATTTTCTGTCAAGATTTGTTACTATGCTTCAGTATAGTTTTTAATGTATGTCTTAGTTTTAATACTAAGATGGAAATCTATGAAAAAACCATACAGGTTGCCTCTTGTATTTAATTCTGCCTCTCTTTCGTCTGGTAGAAACACTAAAATCTCCCAGTCCTTTATGAGTGTTATTTTCTAACGGTTCTTTTCACATCCTTGGGTACTTTTGAGTAGTATCTTCGTATCTGTGCTTCATGTTCGTAATGCAGTAAAGGAGTTGAGAGACTCCCTCTGAGAGGTACCTTCAGAAATCTGTGTGCAGCATCTTTCTTTCCAGTATTTATCATACAGATGCTATTTGCCCCTGAGTCCCCCAATTATCATCTCTCTCTCCTCAGTTTGCTGACGTCTGTTTCTGTCCTCTCTTCCTGCATTGCAACCTGTACCAAGACAGTATCCTTGGGAAATCCTAGGTTTCACCTGTTATTCTTTTCTCAAGGATGATCATTCTGATACCAACCGTTTAATATCTGAAAATAGTTATTTATTGATTTCCTAATTTTTAATGTGAGAAACTTGTCTTTTCTTTATAATGGGCCTAAGAATAATTCTCAAAAAAATTTTGACATCCTTTTTCTCAATGAAATCACTTTTATTGCTATACAAGGGCTCTACCAAGGGACCCATGTAAAATTAGAGACAGAAAAGGAGATATCACCACAGATCCTTCTGAAATCCAGAAGATCATTAGAAACTATTTTGAAAACTTGAACTCCAATAAGCTAGAAAAATCTAGAAGATAGTGACAAATCTCTAGACATGTATGAGTTACCCATTGAACCAGGAGGATGTAGAAAATCTAAATAGACCAATATCAGGCAATGAGATTGAAGCAGCAATTAAAAGCCTTCCAACCAAGAAAAGCCCAGGATGAGAAGAATTCTCAAATATAAGAATTAGTTCTTAAAGAAGAACTAGTGTCAATCCTCCTCAAATTACTACATGAAATATAAAGGAAAAGAACACTACCAAATTCATTCTATAAAGCCAGTATCACTCTGATAACAAAATCAGACAAAGACACATCAAGGAAAGAAAACCTCATGTCAATATCCCTGATGAACAAAGATTCAAAATTTCTTAAAAAATTGGCAAACTTACTAAGAACATACTATGACTGATCAAGTGGATTTCATCCCAGGGATGCAGCATTAGTTAAAATACACAAATGTAATGCATCACATAGAGTTAAAGACAAAAATCAGGTAATCATGTCAGTAGATGCAGAAAAAGCATTCTACAAAATCAAACATTCATTTATGTTAAAATTTTGGGAGAAATTAGGGATAGAAGGAATGTACCTCAACATTTAAAGGTTATATACAATAACCCCAAGGCCAATATCATGATGGTCAAAGAAAAACTGAAAACATTTCCTCTAAAACCAGGAACAAGTTCATCCATTTTCATTGCTGTAATTCACCATAATTCTTGAAACTAACAACAGCCATCAAGCAAAGAAAGGAAACTAAAGAGATAAAAGTAGTAAAAGCAGAAGTCTAATTACCCCTTTGCTGATGGCATGATTCTATATCAAGAAGATCCGAAAAATCTCCTACAGAACTTCCAGAGCTGTTAAACAAATCCATCAAAGTAGCAGAATACAAGATCAACATACATAAGTCTATAAATTTCCTTACTCCAATAATACATCTGCTGAGAAAGAAAGGAAATCTGTCTATTTACCACAATAACCTAAAAATAATACACCTTGGGAATAAATCTAACCAAGAAGGTGAAAGACTTCTCCAATGAAAACTGTAGGACACCAGAGAAGGAAATTAAAGAAGACCTTAGGAGATGGAAGGACCCCATGTTCTTGGATAGGCAGAAATAATATTGTCAACCTGTCATACTACCAAATATGACAATAGCTTCAATGTAATCCCCATCAAAATTCCAATGACAGTCTTCATAGGAACAGAAAAATAGTCCTAAAATTCATTAGGAGAATAAAAACCCAGAATAGTCTAAGAAATCCTGAGAAAGAAGAGGGATGCTGGAGGTATCACAATACTTTATCTCAAAAGTTTATATATGTATACATATATATATAAAACTCTACTGTATAATATATATTATAACAAAGCTATAGAAACAAAAGTCAGCATGGTTTTGGCATAAAAACAGACACAATGGAATAGATCAATGGAGTAGAATAAAAGGCAAAGGGAAGAATCCACGTAGATTCTGAAATCTGATCATTGATAAAGGTGCAAAGAACACATTGGAGAAAAGACAGCCTTTAATATTTGGTGTTGAGGAGATTGGATACTCAAATGTAGAAGCATTAAACTAGCTTTTACCCAGCACACAAGTCAACTCAAAATGGATTAAAGACCTGGGAATGAGACCAGAAACTTTGCAAGAGCCTAAGAAAAGACAGGGTTAACACACCAACATAGTGGTATAGGCACCAACTGCCTTAAAAAGACCCCTAAAGCTCAAGGAATAAAACCAAGTGGGGTGGCATCAGATTAAAAAGCTTTTCACAGGAAATGACACATAAAGGAGAGTGAGGTGAAAGCCTATAGACTGGAGTACAATCTTTGCCAGTTGCTCCTCTGACAGGGGATTGATTGATATTCAGAATATATAAAAACTCTTCTCAAAAGAAGAAATGCAAGTGTCCAACAAATGAAAGTTCAGCATCCCTAGTATTCAGGCAAATCAAAACTACAGTGAGATTTCATCTCATTATAGTGAGAATGGCAACCATTAAGAATGCAAATAATAACAGATGCTGGCAAGGATGTTGGGGGAAGGTATACTTATACATTGTTGGTGGGACTACAAATTAGTCCAACCACTTTGGAAAGCAATATGGAGATTCCTCAAAAGACTAGGAATGGAGCTTCCCTATGATTCAGCTATTCCAACTCTGTATTTACCTTAAAGAACCAAAATCCATACATACACAACAGTGTTTATAGAAGCATAATTCACAGTAGCCAATTACAGAACCAGCTCAGGTGCCCATGAACAAATGAATGGAAAGAGAAAATGTGGTATATTGACACAATGGAGTTTCACTTAGCCACAAAAATAATGAAATTATGAGATTTGCTGGTAAATGGATGGTACTAGAGAAGAACATCAGGCTAAGTTAAATTAGCCAGACCCAGAAACTCAATTGTTTTCTCTCATTTGTGAAAACCAGAACAACAACAACAGAAAGGTAAGAAAACAATGGGAGAGGTGGGAATCCCATGAAACTAGCAAGGAGATCAGAGCAGTAGAGAGAGTAAGTAGAGGGGGAAGCTGGAAAGACAAGGAAAAATAGTAATGGTAAAATGAAATTGATCAAATTAAACTATTTGCTTGCATGAATATACCACAATGAACTTAATTCTCATGCGTATCTATAAAGAATCAATTTTAAAAAGAAAACTATAAATAATTAGGAGGAAGACCAGTAGAATGGAGAAATGGAGTGGGGGAGGGAGGAGAGGAGGGAAAGAGGAAGTATTGGGGACTGAAGTAGAACAGGTTCTATTCCATGCATGTATGATTATGTCAAAATGAACCCCCTATTAGAATGTATAATTATAACTCACTAATAAAAGCCTAAAGTAAGAAAAAAAATAAAATCCAAAATAATGGAAAAAAGTCCATGTGATTTTAGTCATTGTCTTGTGTGCCCTTGATTTATTTTTAGTGAATAATATTCCCAAATGATGAATGTGATCACTGAAAACATTTACCATTTAAAAAGAATTCAGTCAGTACAGATCCTGTGAAAGTTTCTTACCATGTTCCTCTCCTTCTCAGAAATAACCATTCTTAACAATTTAGTGAGGATCAGGATCTTTACTCATGTGTATATGTATAAAAATTACTGTTGTTGTTTTACATACTTAAGTTCTAGAGTTGCTATTTTTATATTTATTTTTTATTCCCATCAAGTTTCTTAGGGATATTTTAAAGTCCAAACAGATATTGAAAGTCTTCGGTGCTTCAGGAAAAAGGAAAAAAAAAAAAAAAACTGGGGGAAGGGGGGAATCCCATGAAAATAAAAAGGAGATTAGTGGAATAGAGAGAGCTGGTAGTGCTTTACAATATTCAATGCGGTGAATACACTATAGTTTTTTAAAGTCATGTATTTGCATTCAAGTGATTCCTGATTTTTATTGTCTCAAACATTGAATAATTAACATATTTCAAGTGTCTTTGCACAGCATCCTAATGCCTTATAGAGCAAATGATAAGAAATGGAATATTTCATTTTAGGATAAACACATTTTAATTTTAATGAACAACACAATTTTGTCCTCCAAAGTGCTGTACTCTCACACAAGTTCACCCATTTCTTCTCAATCTCATCAAAACTATATACTATCATTCTACGAAGTCTTTTCAAATACAGGTTGAGTGTATTTTATTCAAAATACTTGGGAGTAGAAGTATTTTGGATTTCAGATTTGGGAATATTTGCTTTATACATAATGAGACATCTTGGAAATTAAACCCAGGTTTAAACATGAAATTTATTTGCTTCATAACCACTTTATACATAGGCTGATGGTGATTTCATAAAACATTTTTAATGATTTTATACATGAAATGAGAGTTTCATGGTGTGGAATTTTTCACTTACAATATTATGCACTCAAAAAATTTCAGATTTTGGAACATTTCATATTTAGGATTTTTTGATTAGGGATGCTTAGTCTGTATACACTGGGGTATAACTATGACTTCAGTGAAAGTTGAAATAGTCTTGTGTTTATCTCTGTAGTAATAGTACAATAGATTGCCCTTTTTCTATGAAACTAATGCCTGCTCAGTGTTTATTCATTTACTATTAATTGATTATCAATTCTTAAACAGTGCTTCAATTTTGTACAGCTTTTAAAGAAACATAAATCCCAGTGAGCAGTTAAAGATCTTTGCTCTGACCTGAGTTGTTATTGATCACCATTTTTTAAATAGAGAATTGGTTTGGGGGGGTGGGGATGAGAGAACAATGGAGGAACTTTAGATTATGTAGAGGGAAATGAGAGCGGGAGGGGCGGGGGTATGAAAAATGGTGGAATGAGACAGCCATCCTTACCCTGTGTACATGTATGATTAATAAGAATGATATGAATGTACATCATGCACAATCATAGAAATAAAAATTTGTACCCCATATGTGTACAATGAATCAAAATGAAGTCTGCAAAAATTAAAAAAAATATTTTGTTCGTTGTCAATGGAACTTTATTTTATTTATTTATTTATTTATTTATTTATTTATTTATTTATATGTGGTGCTGAGGATCAAACCCAGTGACTCATGCATGCCAGGCAAGCGCTTTACCGCTGAGCTATAACCCTAGCCCTGGCCACCTTGTGAGTCCACCACAGGTACCATGGTAGGATGTGCTTCTCAAAGGTTCTCTGAAGGCTGGCCTTCTGTACCATATAAAGAATAACAGAAAATAGAGTCAGAAAATTTATGTTCACATCTACAAATGGCTGCAGACACTGTTCAGTTGGGGAAATTTATACATACTTGAAGGAAATAGTACTTTTTAAGAGAGACTTTAGAGACCAAGGGATAAATATTCAACAAAGGTGTACTCATGCATTGCTGGTAGGACTTCACATTAATGCAACCACTCTGAAAAGCAGCCTAGATATTCCTCAAAACACTAGTAATGAAACCACCACATGGTCCCACTTTCCCACTACTTGATTTAAAATCAAAGATTTAAAATCAGCATGGAACAGTGATACAGCCACATCAATGTTTATAATAGCATAATTCATAATAGTCAAGCTATGGAACCAATGCAAGAGGTGAATCAATAAAGAAAATGTGGTATATATACACTTTGGAGTATTACTCAGCCATAAAGACTGACATTATGGCATTTGCTGGTAAATGGATGGAACTGGAGACTATCATGCTGAGTGAAATAGGCCAGTCCCAAAAAGTCAAAGGTGGAATGTTTTGTTCTCTCAATTGTGAAAGCTAATCCAAAGTAAGGGGGGAGGATACAAAAAATACAGAAGAAAAATAAATGAAGTGGATAAAAGGGATTGAAGAGGAGGGAGGAGAAATGGGATAAGAACAGTAAATGAATGTGACCTTACTTTCCTATCTATATATATATATATGAATTTACCATGGTGAATCTCACCATGGTGTTCATCCACAAGACACTACTTAAACAAACAAAAAACTTTTAAATAAACAGCAGAAAGATCAGCAGAGTGGAAGAGAGGGAGGGAAAGGGAAGTACTAGGGACTGCATTGGAGCAAATTATATTCCATGCTTTAATAATCTTGTCAAAATGAATCCTAATGTTATGTATAACTAAAAAGAACCAATAAAAGGATAAAAAGACTGACAACCTTTAATAAAGGGAATGGACAATGAAGACACATAATCCAACTGTGTGCATACAAGCAATGTGTAGAAGGAGAAAGTATTGAAAGAAGAACGCACATTTCGACAACAGAGATTATCTAGATTTTTGAAGAGTAGTTGAGTTGAATCTGTAGGAGAACAATACCAGCCATTCCTTATTCTTTATTCTAAAATCCCTCTTTTGAAATGCACAATTCAACATTGCTTATATAATAAACCAAATTGAATTGTTTCCTAGAGGTTTCATATGAATGAAAGTAAATATGATTCCAGCCAGGTTTGGTTTCCCCATGACAGTCTGCGTGAGGTCTGACGAGTTTCCTTTTCACACCATGCTGAATTTAGCAGAGTGAAAACCTGATCACAGTTTCTGAAAATGGTCAATATGTTGCCAGAGTCCTAGGTCAGAGGCCTGACTTTGGGAAATCAACAAATCAGGTCAGGACCCCAAAAGAGGAACATAAAAGGTAACTGTGGAATGCAGGAAAAGGAACTTAAGTCAGTGTCACTATACTGGGAAGACAAGAAGATGGTGTCCTTGGCCCTGTCTTCCAGGGCCTGACCATGACTTGCAGGTTTTATATAACTGGGAATGAGGGCATTGGTGGGCGTCCACATAGTCCTGAGGGACAGCACACCTGTCAAAGCAAGTATACCAGGTCCAGTGTGGTCTGTTCATCCTTATCTCAGGATTGGCGGGCGAGGTCTGTCCCCACTACAAAGGTGGTGTTGCCTGGGGGCTGATTTCCACTGCTCATAAGATGTGGGTCTGATCAGACCTTGTTCCTGGAATCCATGGTAACTTCGAGCAAAGGGGACACAGGCCAAATGCAGGCAGAGATGCCAAGTCTTTAATTCTACCATTAGCCACCCATCAGAAATTTTGCAAAAAATAGTGAAGAATTCTCATTCCTTAATGCAAATGAATTCTTGACTGTTGACCATAACTCTACTTTGTCATATTGTTTTTTTTTTTAAATTGTACTTTAATTGTTTGTTTCTAATTATCTCTGGGGTAAAACTTACTTCAACTTTAAAAATGACACTTTGCTGGGAGTTTAAGAAAGTAGACAGGGACAAACAGGTTTCCTCCACCCCGAAATGGGACAGCTTTACTTTGGTCCCGTTTGTTTGTTTTGTTAGGGGCGGTACTAAGATGCTATCTGAGATAGAGAAGCAATAATGATGAACTTTCATAACATCTTTGTCTTTGATACCTTTCTTTCTAGTGCACCACACACTAAATAAAGATGAAATATTGCAGACATAAATACTAGAACATAAGAAATATGTGAAAAGCTCTTCAGGCATGTGCATGACCTATGGTAAGTTCCTTTAAGCTTTTCTTCACTCTATTCTTTTTATGTATTTCTCTGATCTTATTAAATCTAATTCACGTATTCAACCTGATCCAAAGGCTGGTTTATAATTGAGGCAAATGATTCCTCTACTTGATGTGTTGATGGGAATCCAATGATTTGTTGGTATGTTTGCCTTGGCTTATTTTGTTTTGTTTTGTCTTAGCTTCAAGGCTAAAGCCTCAGTACTTTCTCTATAGTTAATTATGTTCCTTTATATTGTAAAGTAAAATTGCTCTCAGATCAACTTGACTTGGAATTCAGAATGAGAATTAACAGAGGTTTTACCCATGTTGGAAACTCAGTAGAGAAAAAAGATATGGAATAATAAGTCCCAAATATCCCTGTAAATTTTGGAAATGCTTAAATTGACAAGCAAGGTAGTAGCTAATTATACTTCTTCCCCTGCCTGTGCACACTCCCTGCCAAATCATGTCATCCGTTTTCTACTGCCAGTTTTTGTGTTTTTCAGGGAGTCAGGAGAAACTCCCCACCCTCTTTTTGGAAAGATCTCTGAGCTACTGAGAACAAATGAACAAGGTGAACTGCACGTGATATTTTTACTCTCATGTGCACACATGCTAAACCTCAACTTAACATGCATTTATGCTCCGTTGTGAAGAAAGTGGAGTCACCTGTGTCTGCAATTTTCACATGTAAGTCATTTATTTCCCAAATCATGTTCTCCCACCCAACGTATACTGTAATGGAAAAAATGATGTCTACGTGGCTTAGCTAGAAGTTTTATCTAGTATCAAGTCTTTTCTTAGGTGTAACTCCTACTTCTGATTTTGTTTTTTTTTTTTTTTTTTGCGGTACTGGGTATTGGACTCAGAGGTACTCAACCACTGAGCTACATCCCCAGCCCTATTTTAGATTTTATTTAGAGAGAGGGTCTCACCGAGTTGCTTAGAGCCTTGCCATTGCTGAGGCTGGCTTTGAATTTGTGATCCTCCTGCCTCAGCCTCCCAAGCCCCTGGGATTATGCATGTGTGCCTCTATGCCTGGCTACTTCTGTGTTTTATTGTTTATCTTGCCTGGGATCTGACCAGGGTGTCGAAGGTAGAAGTTTCCATACGAGGCTATTTTTGGTCTTGGATTTTGGATTGCTGTTCACCTTGGTACAAAAGTCAGATGAACCTATAGGCAAAGGCCTTATTTGGAAGAAAACACTTTATTATGCATTTTTGGATTCTTAATAAAAGATAACTTGCTAAAATACTTAGGAGGCAGTAATTGCATAATGTTAGATGTTTTAGAGTATTGATCAAATACTTAACAAAATAACCCCAAGGAATAAAGTGACCCTTGGTAGCTGTTTTTGCAGGAAATAGCTCTGATTCAGAGCTTTTGCTTTCGTTTTGGCTATTCACATCAGTTTCAAAAAAATCATGCCTTTGAATTAAAATAGTTGTCAAAAATAAAAATGGAGGCACTTAAAATGTCATCACATCTCAGAAACTTCCACAGCCGAACCCTGAGACTGGGCTGCAGACCCACCCAGCCACTCACTACCCCTCAATGTGAGCTGACCCTCAAAATATTATTGACTTTTTCTGACTTTCTATACAAGGGATGCCTTTATCCAAACTGTGCAGAGAGAGACCCCACCCAACCCCTTTCTTATAAGACATCTTAACTGCTGCCAGCACCAATCGCAGTTCCTAAGAGGGAAGCCACTTCCAACACCCCCACAATTTAAAACAACAGAGTCTCCATTTGGTAAAACCTGGGAGCACATCTTCAAGACTGCTTGAACCTATGTTTTTTGAACTGCAATCTTAACTAGCACCATGCAGTGTAACGCGCTTTGTTCTCAACTAGGTTGACTTCATTCTAGGTAAACATAGTCCATCTTAGTATTATTTGATTTTTTTTTTTTTTTTGGAACGGGGTTTGAACTCAGGGGCACTTGGCCACTGAGCCACATCCCCAGCCCTATTTTGTATTTTATTTAGAGACAGGGTCTCACTGAGTTGCTTAGGGCCTTGCTAAGTTGCTGAGGCTGGCTTTGAACTCGTGATCCTCCTGGCTCAGTCTCCCAAGTCGCTTGGATTACAGGCATGAGCCACCATGCCCGGCATATTATTTGATTTTGATTTTGCTAGATTTGGTGAGCATTTTGATAAAGTGACAGAATTGGATAGAGTTTGAGGAAGGAATTAATTTTAATTAAAAAAATGCTCCTATGTGAATCTATCAACCACTAGAATTCACAATAAATGGACACAGAACTATAGACATAAACATAAAATCAAAAATATCATTACCAGTTAGATTAGTTAATTGATTGATTCAAAATTGCTGTTTACTCGTCAGTCTGACAGATTTTGAAGGTAAACATAAGACATTTCATGCTCTCAAACAGTCAAAGTTCTAGTTGAAGGAGTGAAGTACTAAGACAAATCTGCTCTGTCCACACATACATGTGTACCTGATGACAGGCAGTGACAGTGACAACGGAAATAAAGCAGGCTGCAAGGACGCTGGGTTCCAGAGCAGGTAGAGAAGGTTATTCAGGAGAATTGAGAGAGGCCAATCTGAGCAGATGAAATTCCAAAGTTGAGTGAATGCAGTGAGTAAGATGGCCCTGTTAATATCTAAGGGGACCAGTCCTCTTGCAGAGGCCGAGCTGGTGTGGTTCAGTAATGGGGAGATGGGCCCAGGATGAACTGAGGCACAGCAAAGGGGCCGTTGAGGCTGGAGTCCCGTGAGCATGGAAGGGTGTGGTCAGAGAGCAGGGAGGACTAGAAAGCTGAAGTCTTAGCCCATTTACTGTTGTTTTAACAGAATAGCAGAAACTAGGTAATCAACAAACAATAAAAGTTTATTTGTCTAATGGTTCTGGAGGCTGAGAACTCCAAGAACATGGTGCTAGCATGTGGTGAGAGCCTTTGTGCTGTGTCATAAAATGATAGAAGAGCAGGCAGGTAGGCAGGGGACCAAGAGGCATTAGTTGGAACTCATCCTCTTTATCAGGAACCCGCTCCCTTGTTGTGGCATGAATTCATTCACCTAATCGTCTCTTAAAAGCGCCACCTCCTAGTACTTCACAAAGGCAATTGAGCTCCATCTGAGTTTCCCAGGGGTCATTCAACCATAGCAGCAGGGCACTCAGGGAGGGTTGTGTCACCACGCACTGACCATCTATAAACTGTTGGTAGAGATTTGGGAGCAGGAGAGTGAGGAGACTTACTTGTTTTAAAAGAATCAAGGGAACTGTGAGATAGAAAATATTTGCCCCTGGGGACCTGAGCAGATGCAAGAAGCCATACTCGGAAGCTGCTGCTCTTGGAGTCGAGATGCACAGAATCGGGGCAAGATGTAGAAGATGCTTTGAAGCAGATAACCTCAGATTGCTGCAGTGTGTGTTTTACTGATTCAGAGTTTGGAGTTATAACTCATAATAAAACATGTTCAATTGACTGTAGTAAAATATACATGGATACTTATATTCAACAGGATAAAAAAGGGACATAAATAGTGTCATTGTTGGATATGGAAATGACAAACCCCAAAACAGTGTGGTCTGGGAAGAGGGAGTGAAGAGGAAAGTGTCCCTTGGATGGCTTGATCCATTCCCAGTGCATTCTTTCCAGGAACGGGACAATTGCTAGAAAGGATTGATCCTGCCCCAAATAAACCTTTTCCCAGTGACAGTGCAGTGGGTCCCTGAAGGGAAATAGATAAGCACTGAACGCTGACCCCAGACCCACCATTCTTCTTCAAGTAAAAACATTGCCCAGTAAAAACAAATTGTCAAATTCTCACAGACCAGTTTCCTGAGTGCCCACACTAACCACTGACCCCAGACCCCCACATCTCACCCGGTGAAATAGACCTCACATTCTTAAGTGCCCCAAACTGACAAGCTCATTAATTAAGTCACCTCTCAGTGTGACCTGGGTAAGCATAGACTTCCCTTTGGGCTGATGGCTCATTTTCCACCAGAAAAGTGGGTCCATCAGAGGTACGATTCCGGTCCTGAATAAAGGCTTTGGCTGATCCATGAAGTTTGCGTCTGGCCCTCTCCTTTTGTGCTAACACTCATGTCAGCTTTGGTTGATTTAATCATCAAACGAGTGACAATACTTTGGATTTCCAAAGATTTTTAGGCTTCAGAATTTCAGATCTGTCATCAAGGTCCTTGATAATAATTGTGACATCTATTTATATACCGTCCTTTTAAATCTTGTACATAAATTACTAACAGAACAGCCTTTCTTCAGAAAGGATGGTCTTGATATATATTCCGTATGACCAAAAGATTAATTTAATTTAAAAAAAATTGGTAGCCTCTTATTTCATGTTCATAGCAGTAGAGGGGACGAATCAGCTCACCTGTGGAAGGTGTGTCCGTTTGGAGCTCCTGGAGGGAAGCCAGGAGGGCTAATGCCCACCTGTGCTCCCTGAGGAGCTGGGTAAGCCCTGGGGCTGAGAAGTCAGATAAACTCCTTTGCTTTACAAATTCCCCTTCTGCTCCTCCCAGACTAAAAAAGACAGAGGTTTTCGGATGTTGGCTTCTGAGGGCAGAGCTACATAGTTGGAAGGTGGAATGAGTAGTCTGTTTATACAAAAATAAGCCCACCTCCCAGTCCATTTCATTACCAAAATTCCACCCAGCCAAAGTAAACCAGCAAACCAAACAAAACCTCTGCTCTTAATACACAGAATGTAAATACAGTTTGTGTTTGGATTTTTAAATTGTCATTGGGTGGCATCAAAATTGTGCAGTCAGAAGCAGTTAAGAACCCTGCTTGCACCCATTCTGTGATTCCATTCAGTGACTTAAAAGTTCAAAACCAATCCAGTGATTGATGGATGCTTGTCAGTGACGCCCATTTTTGTATAGGTCTCAGCACTGTGTATTTTATGTTATACTTCATTCATACTTTACTGTTAAAAATACATTTAAATTCACTTAACTATATGGTTACTTTCAAAAATAGCCTTCGGAAATCTACCCTTTCAAAATGATTCCATTAAACACTCTCTTTGAGTGCAGAATAAATCTTGACTAATGCCGTGGAACTGGTTCTGTGTATGTGTGTGTGCGCTTCACACATATTTCTGACTTTCTAGAACTCAGAACTTTTATACACATCATCTTTATTTAACATTATTTATTACAAAAATTTAGTAAGGCATCTGAAATATTTCAAGTTGGTTTCTCCCAAAGTGTATGTGTGTAAAAACATGCTAATTATATATATGATTATATATATATAATATACATGCTAATTATATATATATATATATAATAAACATACGACATGCTTTTGGCATGGAAAATAATTTATTGCCTATATAATCATCATCAAAAATAGGTATATTTGTACTCTAATTCCATATTGCATCGTCTTCTCTGTTTTGTCTACAGACAAAAATTGTAATAGGGCTGTTGCTTTTTCCATACCACCATGGTAAACTTCCTAGAGAGTAAGGAGTAAAAAAATATCAAATTATCTTTGAAGGAAGCATATGCGATATTCAATTATCAATATAAAAGGATACTTTGGATGGAGTTATGAAGTTGTTTGGCAGCTTATTTTACATGTCAGAAAACAATGAACTTCAGAAAGAGAGAAATAAAGCAATAAGAGAAGAAAACTGTTACTCAAGTTATCATGCTGCTTTTATTTTCTGTCTTTAAATCACTGTGATGGAAGACTGTAAGATGATGAGCTTTTGTATATTCACAATGGTTACTGAAGATTTATCCAAAGGGTTTTTGCAACCTTGTTGTGGTTTGAATTTGGGATGGCCCCTGAAGGCTCATGCACTGAAGGCTTGTTTGCAATGCTACAATGTTCTGGGGTGGAGCTTGGACCACGAGGGCTTGCACCTCATCAATGGATTGATCCACTCATAACCAAATGGCTGCTGGGAGGTTCTAGAAACTGTAGGCAAATGGGACATGGTTGGAGGAAGTAGGTCACTTGGGGCATGACCTTGGTAATCATTTCTTGTCCCTGGTGCCCCTCCTTCACTTCCGGGTTGGCATGAGCTGAGCAACCTTTCTCCACCACCTCCTTCCGCCATGATATTCTATCTTGCCTCAGGTCCAGAGCAGTGCAGATGGGCTATCCACAGACTCCTCTTAAATCATGGAGCGTAAGGCATCTTCCTCCTCTAATACATTCATGTCAGGTATTTGGAACATGGCAAAGGCTAGCTAACTAACACAAGCCCAAAGCCAACCCTTTCTTTGGACCAATTATATCAAGTAGTATAGAAGGAATTTTATTGGGTGTGCACACCACACTTTGTTGAGGAACAGTTTTCTTTAGAAAATATTGACTTTTTGAATGTGTCAGTCAGATCCTTTGTTGCTGAATCATTTAAACTGGGTGGCTTAAATAATGGAAATCTATTTCTGCACAATTTAGAAGCTAGATGTCTGAACCCAAGGTGTCACAGGGTTAGTTTCTCCTTGGCCGTAAATGGTTGTTTTTTCCATGTGTCCTCACATGGTCTTCCCTCTGTTTGTGTCTGTATCATCATCTCTTCTTGCAAGAACATTGTGGGATTAAGATCCACCTCAGTGATCTCATTTTACCTTACTTATCATGTATGCATGCTTGTATGCATTCCTGGGGATTGAACCCAGGGCCTTGTGTGTGCTAGACAATTGCTTTTTCACTGAGCTCTATCTCTAGCCCCTTAATTACCTCTTTAAGGACATTATGTCTTAGTAAGGTCACATTCTGAGGTACAAGAAGCTAAATATATGGCATTTGTTAGTATCCATTTCTATCAAAAACACTGGCTAAAATAAAATGTGCTTGAAAACTTTGTGAATGTTCATTAGACTTTCCATGAGAATGGAATCCGTGTGTGTGTGTGTCCTATCAGTCTGAGGTAGAGTGCTTTGCAAGAATGGGTATAACATGAGACAGACATCATTACCCTATGTACATGTATGATTACATGAATGGTGTGAATCTACAAAAAAAATTGTCTTGATTATCCATACAATATCTGGTTTTTAGAAAGATTGAGATTACACTCCATTTATGTATGATCTATCAAAATGTATAAATGCATTCTACTATCACGTACAGCAAATTAGAACAAATAAAAAAGTAAAAATAAGAAAAAAGAATGGGTATAACATGATTACATGTAGACTGCTGACACCCTTGAAAGCCTTAGCGGAAGCTGAAGAGTGAGCTGTTGAGCACCTCCTAACATTTCCAAAACTGAGACCGCTTTGCTCTTAAAATTCTGTGAACAGAGTATGAGCAGGTGGTACCTGGATGGGCAGGGCTCTTCTCTCTTTCTGTCCCCTTCTCAGAGGTATTGTCACAGAGCAAGAATCCATGGTATGCACATTGTTCTTCCTCTTTTCTTCAAGTTGTTTACTGGTCAGTCAAACCAAATTTACCATTTGCAAGAAAAGGAAATTGAGGTGCAGAGAAGACAATAGTTTTGCTCTTATAGATCATAGCAGAACCAGAAACCAGAGACTGAGTTCCAAGACACCTGTTTCTCTTCCTTCCACCTGCTGCTCTCTGGGTTGAATTAACTCCAAATTCTTCATGTCTTCAATGTGCCAAGGCCTTGGTCACCAAACTCCATGGGCAGTGGACATCTGTTGCCATTTTCCTACCTGACGTTCCTAGCCCTTCTTCTCACCTTAGACCTTCCTTTTCATTGAGGATTTCTCCCTCTTCATCCAGGGGCCTTGACATGCGTACCAGAGAGATGGGTACATTATCAAAGATTTGCAATCAGAGGACTCTGGAGGAAATGGACACAGATGCCAGGAAAGAGAGGCATCTTCCTTTTGGACATCATGGCCAGAAGGATTGTGTGAGAGTGGAGACATCCTGATTAGGGAAGAGGGAGCAGTAAGAACTGGGAAAAGGAGGAGAAGAAGAAAAGAGAGGAAAAAGGAGGAGGAAGAAGAGGAAAGAGGGAAGAGCAAGGAAGGAAGAAGGGAATGAGGGAAAGGGAGAGGAAAGGACATGCAATGCTGCTACTTGAGCCTGGATCCAGCAGGGTCTGAAGGACACGCCCTTCCTTTCTGTAGTTATCAACCAGTGCATTTCCCCACACTGCCACACACACATCTATTTAAGAGAGTTTGAGTGAGTTTTCTGGCATTTGCAAAAGAAGAATCACACTGCTCTGAAAAACTCTTCTCTTCATAAAGTCAATCTCAGACAAATTCTGTAAGATCAGGCACATACCTCATAGGTATAGCAAATGCCTTCTGAGTCCGAATCTTGGATCTTGAATAAATGGGTGGATTTAGAGGCCCAGAACAAGTCATACGTTAGCATGGGGATGGTGTCCTAGCACACACACAGTAGAGTGCTTCTTGAAATACACAGTTAGAAAACTTGCATTTGATAAATTGCTTGATTTTGGGGAGGATTATTATTGTGGGTTAGCTTTCCTTAGGATTATTGTAAAAATGCAACATCAATCAACACTGAACAATCTAATCTCTCTGGTTGGGAACGGGCTTACTTGGGGCTTACTTCTTTAATATGGATTGCATTTTTAAAACAAATTTAAAATGACTACAGCCTTTTGACCCTATTTTCCCCAGTGATATTTTTGGAGGGCTAGAACAGAAACACATGTCTAATGAGCTCAGATTCAAATCTGGTTTACCATCTGTGTCTTCTCCACACCCCACTCCACTCAAGATTTCAGAGTGAAGAGGGTGGAATAAAAAATATTATAGGTTCCTGTAGGTTCCTATCTGTCTGGATTTCTGCATTTATTCTCATGCTCTGTATTAAGCAAGGGGGAGCCAAGGTGGTAATTGGCTGTGCTGCAGAGGATGAAGGAAGAATTTTATGCCCAAGGTTAGCTTGCACAGTGAAAGGCATCCACATAGCTTACACAGAGAAAGATCCCATGGACAACATTTGTCATGGTGAGCAACTCTGGCAGTGGTTAAGTCATATCTTACCAGAGTCACAATTTATTTTCTTCTCTGACTAGGGGAAATAAACATGCAGTTTCATTTATGAGCAATGAATCGGTTGTTGATGAATTTGTCTGAGTTATAGATTCAGGTTCCCTTCACTCAGCATCCATCATGTTGATCATAGTGAATCTGATGCGTTTTCCCTAGCTCCCCTAGGCTCTGGGTATTGGAATTCCATTTTTATGGACATGCCTTTAGAGCTCCTTTGATCCAAGAGACTCTATCAGAAGCATACAGAACCTAAAAAGTGGAAACTAAATCTACATTCACTTACATAAAGCGGGTCCTTTTATTTCTGGTGATAGCAAATATTGTTCACTATTCCTTTTGAAAGACATTTGTATTTTTGATCATATAAGGAATGTTAGTGATGGTACTTAAAGCAGAAAACCATTTCTCTGTGTGTGTGTGTGTGTGTGTGTGTGTGTATGTACCCATCTTTAGAGAATGTAGGGTAATATAACATATGTCACTTCAGCAATTTAGCTGGCATGTGATTATCTCAGTTCTAACCACAACTAGTACCCACGTCAGTTGATGCTACCAACCCACTGAGGCGTAATTACCACAAGCACTGGGATGGAAAGTGGCAGGGTGTACATGCCAGACTGTCTATAAATGCCATTACCAGCTTACATAAGGGGAAAAAGACAAAAAGACAAAAAGCAAAGCTTTTCTTTTTTTGATTTTTCAACATTCAAAGCAAAGTGTTCATTTTATCATTGGCCGATAGTGCATATGCTTTGCAGGAAGCTACTCAAAAAGAAAATAATTCAAGGTCAATAAAAAAAGTCAAGAAAATACAGAATACTTACAGTGTCAAAATGATGTATTTACTGACAAAGGAAACAGTCACCTCTTGAACAGAAGACTATTATTAGATAAAAGACTGTCTAGAGTTGAAGTACTGGGAATGGAAAGAGGTTGGTAACTTCATTCTTTAGGTGAGACAAATAATATTCCTATCACATTGTTTATAATTTTACTTGTATAAAATCTGAAAATTGATATATTTTACTCTAAATACTGTACCCCTTTCAAAAATGTTCTTAGTGATTATTAAACAACTCTGAGACTTCAGGGTTTTTTTTTTTTCATTTAGAGCATAGGCTGCATTTCAGCCCATTTGCTTAATAAAACATCATACAATCAACAGGATGATTTTTATTCCTTAACATTTATCCCTGGGGAAGGCACTTACCCTAAGAACTATTTTGCCTGATGACAAGTAGCAATCACACTTACTTTGATAGTGTCCAATGCATTGCTTTGCCTAATTTGCATCTCTGTACTAAATGGTTTAATTAATTTTGCATTGTGCTTACTGACTAGTTTTAATTAGCAGTTAAATCAGTTCAGTTAAGGAAAAAAATGAAGGTGTTTACATGAATGCAAATCACAATGAGTTCTCAGGGCACAATTCAAAAACTTGTTCCATGCCATTGAGAATGAATTTCTTCAGGCTTGGCTAAAAAGAAAAAAAGATGAAGTATTCCATATTCTATAGCTATGCTTTTTTCCTCAAAACATGAACATCTATGATTCACTAACTGGTCTTACCCTGGATACCCTACTTCAAGATGCTTAGGGAGGAAAGTTGTGTGCCTAGACCAGAGGTAAGTCCTCCCAGTACTCAGGAAGGCACCTCCTGCCCTTCACTGGAGTGATTACACGAGAAGCTTCTGGCTGTTTTCTGCTTTCCTTCAGCAAGCTGTCCTTGGCAACCGCACATAAAGGTGTTGAGAATGTCCCCAGGATGTTTAGGTGACGACACCACACCAAACACCACCCTGAGGTGGCTCCTTGGTGAGTTTCATGTTTAAGGAAAATATCTGAGATGATTCCATTTTTTAATCCTTGCTTTATTTCTAATATCAGTAAATTCTTCCTCCATTGATTCAGCTTCCATATAAGAAAGACTCAGCTACAAACAATCACACTTTTCCTTTTCTAGATATTACCAATCAGTTATTTGTAATCAGTTATTTTTTAATTGTAAAAAATCATTCTACAATGACTTGACCCTTCGATTCAATTTGAAGGTGGTTTGCTAAAATAATATAATGTATCTGGAGAAAAAAATATTGAAGGAGAAAAGTATGCTTTCCTTTCTTTTTTGCTTTTCTTAAAATTCAAAATGAATTCTGAATTTCTTAAAATTCAAAATGTCTCTACAATTTTAGGTAAAACATGTCCACAGGCTCCGCTACATATATATATGTATATATACACGTATATATACACATATATGTATGTATATAAATGTATTATATATGTGTATATATATATATTTATCCTTGTATATATGGATATATATTCCTTTCCATGTGTATGTGGAAAGGAAAACAAATTTGGTATAATGCCAGTTTAAAAACTATAATAATAATAATAAGAAAGATTCAGTAAAATACACTTTTTCTTAAAGGTAACTTGGGCCTTCATTGTTGGGATGATGACTTTAGTTCTTCAGACCATTTATGTGTGTTGACAAATCACTTGCAAAAGTGTTCAAGATGTTTTTTAAAGGGCACCATCTCTCAGTCATCTCCACTACAAACTTGCTCTGGTCTTCTTTCTGTCACTGCAAAACTAGGTGGTTGGACTCTTTGGCCAGTCTTTAAGAGTTAGAAGAGGGATCATTGGAGGAGAGGAAGGTGAATGAAGGGGAGGGAGGAGGGATAGGAAAAGGAGGGGGCTGTGGAATGAAACTGAGCAAACCGTGCTATGTACCTACATGAACATACCACAGTGAATTTCACCTTTATGTATGTCTATAATGCATACCTTTAAAAAAAGTAAATAAATAGAAAGATCAGTAGAGTATAGGAAAGGGAACAGGGGCAGGGAGGAGGAGAGAGAAAGAGAAAGGTACTGGGGACTGAATGGGAGCAAATTATATTCCATGCTTGTACAAGTCTGTCAAAGTGAACTCCAATAATATGTACAACTCTAAGACACTAATAAGGAAAGGAGTTTGAATTTTAAAAAATGCATATGAGGAAAAAATAGTGCCTAAGTCATTTTTTATTTGACTAAAAAAGAGTATTTCTATGATATATTTATAAAAAATATTTTGCAGTATGAGCTGAGAGATTTAGCATCACACATCACAATTGAGTTACTTACGAGAGAACAGCTACAAAGCAAGTAGTAAGTCTCAGGGACAAGTTCAGGGTTGGGATTAATTGCATTATGAAGAATGTAGGACCTGAAAACCAGGGTCGGAACAAATTCCACTAATGATCCTGTTGGTGGATACACCTGGATTTGGTTGTTGGTCCAGGAAACCTTGCAAACCAGTTTCATATGCATAGCAACTAGATAGAAAGTGAAATATTTGGGGTAGAAAGTAATACATCACTGTGCATGGTAATGCACAGAAAACTCCTGGGGTACTCGATTAAAATGACGTCATACTAGCTATTCAAGATCATGCCACTGGACTCTGTTCAGTCCCACTTTCTAAATTGTACAAATCTGCCTTGATATTTTCCAAGAGACACTTTGATCTTCATTATTATTGCAAGTATTCATCTTATTTTTCACAAGGCACCAAAGCATTCTGCATAAGACATGACAAGTTGTATCTCTATACATAGCATATTCATTTTTGGAGTACTATAGAGAGGTACTACTGTATTTTTGCAAACCAACTCTGTTTATGTAGTTTCAATGAAGATTTTGATGATTCATGATGTTTCCTGTGAGATATTTCACTAACTTTTGAAAGTAGTAATACTAATTTCAATGATGACGAATAATGAAAAGTGTTTTCAGCTGAATCACATTTTTATCCATTTTTACAGCTTAGTCCTGCAATAGTTACTATTATGCATGGTTTACAAATGCATTTACTAAATACATTGATAACTTCTTCATTCCTGAAAGATATTTTCAATGGCTGTAGAATTCTGCTTTGATGATTCTTTTGTTTCAGCATTTGGAAAATGCTCAGTTATTCCCTTGTACATGTATGTATTTGAGAGCCTGTTAAATTATTTTTCCATATTGGGCAATTTCTATTGATTTATCTTTAAATTCCCTTATGCTTTCCTTCATACTCTTCATTCTTTTCTTGGTCAATCTAATTTTTTATTTCAGTAATTTCAGTTTTTAATTTTAAAATGTCCATTTGATTCTTCCTTATATATCCTATATCTTTGCTGAGTATATATTTTGTCATTTGTCCAAGCATGTTCATAATTATTCACAGATTCAATTGTCTAATGACTGCATTAAAGTCCTAGCCAGGTAATCCCAACATCTTTGTCATCTTGGAATTTATCTCTGTTAATTGTCTTTCTTCATCCACTTTCAGATCATTCTGCCTCTTGGTATGATGGGTGATTTTCAGTGGAAATCACTGTGTTGCTCTTGATATGCTGAGGTCTCTAGGCAGTTGGCTTTCCTATCTCTACCTTGCACTTTCAATGCCTGGTTGTTGTATATGTCATGACCATGAATGATAACGTAGTGAGTGTGAACAATGAGGAAAAGTACATCACATCTAACTTCCCAGAAGTGAAAACCTTCTTCGTGGATTATTAAACTCTTATCTTTTTAGTTATATTTGAAACAACGTCTTTGCAGTTAGCATTGCTATGCCTACTTATTTTATCAATTTTATTATTTTGCTATGCCTCTTTTTATCTATAAGATCTGCTCTATTTGACATAAATAGAGGCAACACAGCTTTTCCATTCTTACCCTTTGTATGGTGTAGCTTCTCCTTTTTGGGTCTTTCAACAAATCTGTGTTTGAATTAACATCACCATTTATAGCAGCATAAGATGTGAGGAGCTTGCTCTTTGCTTCTGCTGACATGTTCTGCTTTTTAATTGGAATGCCTCTTTGATTTACTTCGGTTAATGTAGATATGGCTGAATGTAATGCCACCATATTGCTGTTTGGTTTGATATGGTTCATCATTTTTTAAAATTTCCTAAATTTGTTTATTGTTACTCAAATGATTTTCTCATTCTTTTTAGTTCCTCTATTAACTTTTATTAATTTTTTAAAAATAATCATTCTAGGTATATAATACTCATTCTTAATTTTGCACAACCTCAGTAGAATTTCTCTTTGGAGTTTTTTGTTTTTTTGTTTTCAAATAGCTCATGTCTACCCCAAGAGACTACATCAACTGATTGACCTGGGTCATCTACGTTTGTGTAAGTATACTCTATGTTGTTTGCATAATGACAGAATTGTTTAATGATGCATTACTCAGAATGTGGCCCCATCATTAAGTGGTACATGCTTATACAGTGAAACTTAAAGACAAAAGAGTAAAGAAGAGGGTGAGGGTAGCTTTGGGAGTAGATCCCTCACTCAGGAACCTCTGGATATCATCTGGTGACAGAACGTCCATTCCATTCCACACTCCTTTTCTGCCCCAGATCATGTTTTTAGTAGCAAGGTGTGTATAGTTCTGGACATTTTGCAGACATGCCAAAAAGATTAATTGCAATAATTTCTCCCACAGCTGGGATTATCCATATATAAAATATTTCTAGATCATCATATGTATCCCAGCTAATGCCACCTCGACTGGTATATGAAGAGCCAATTCATTAGATGACCACAAATAATGAAGGGCGTCTAGAGGAGTGTGAATTTGCATCTATAAAGAGAGTGGATGAGAATTCTATCTTTAGTAACAAAGAAGATGAATGAGGAAAAGTATGATAGATACAAGTAGCAGGGTTCATTACACAATAAGAAGATATTATCAGACATAGGATGAAGATAAATTCTCCCGCATGTTTGGGGCAGCCTATTATTACCTCTAATCTATCATCTTGTTAATGTTATTTCTATGGAAACATTAAAAGAAATTAAACTACTAAAACCTGAAAACAGATCTGACAGCTTCATGTAACAAAAGAAAAAAAATATCATTTTTTACTGAAGTATTTGCTGTATTGTCACAAGTCATCTCAATGACTGGTAGCTAGCGTTTCAATAACCCAGCAACGCAGACAAATAAACAAATCCCTATATATGAAGAGTTTATCTTTATTGCTATTCAGTAAAGCATTTGATATTTTAATTCATGGGAATTCTTTTATTAATTCATGGCTTATATATAATTTGGGTCTCTCTTCTTCTGGCAGGTGAACGTCATTCAGTGTAAAGACACTTTTCGGGACTTCACTAATTTGTTAGAATGTTAGAATCTATTGCATATGTTTAAACAGGCTTTAATAATTTGAATGGCCTCTAATAACTGATGTGGGCTGGTTGGGTAGTTTTTCCCTGCTTGGAGATAGAATAGTTTGATGTGGTTATGTAAAGCCTCTTTGATCTTCTCTTCCACTCCTCTCTCACAATTTTCAGTGACATCTCCTTAGTGTCTGTGTGGGCCTGTGTGTGTGCACATGCGTGTGTGTGTTTGCACATTGGCATAGGAGCCTGGGTAGAAGCCACAACCATGATCTCACATTGCTCCTTACTTTAATTTAAAGGGAAAAAAAAATGCTTTCTCTCCCAGGGAGATCCAATTGTTTCTCTACTTATAATTACTTTTTTAAAATATGTACAATAATGGAGAAAAGCAGAAGTTTTACTGCCTCTGTCTTTTTTTTTAATTGTTTTGAAATTATGGGGAATATGACACTCATTACCTATGAGGTTATAATCATGTGATAAAGGAAAAGAGGATCAGAATGCAAACTTTGCCTGGGGTTGTGGCTCAGTGGTAAAGCACTTGCCTCGAATGTGGGAGGTACTGGGTTCGATTCTCAGTGAGGTTCCACTGTTCTTCAAACAGGGCTGGGATAAGCGTCGCTCCTTTGGCATTTGTAACAAACTTTGTGACGTTCACCTGAAAGGTGTTAAGACCTGTGACAAGAACTGATGTTATCTTTTGCATTCGTGGAGGTAAAGCAGTTGAGTTTTCTCATATAAAGAAGAAATCATGACAAGAACTTTACAAAATGGCTAGATTTAATAAAAAAACCAAGAATTCAACTTGAAGCAACAGATATGTCAATCAAGTTAGTTGTTTGGAGACTGAGCTGCTGTGGCCAATCATTTAATGGGACGAAACAGCCTCTCAAACTGATGATTGATGGAATTTTTAATGTGGTTGATGCTAGTCACAGAAATTCTGAGTTTTGTAAACTAGTCAACAACCCTCATGCAGGTTTGTGGTGCCAAAGGTTCCTGGTCAAACTCTTTCCAAAGATGAAGAAATGAAAATTTTTTGTGTTAATCTTATGAACATGTGTTCTGAATCTATAAGTTATTTTAGATTCAGAAATTAGGGGAGCACAGGAATGAGAAAGGCAGTGGAATGAATCTAGCATAACTTTCCTATGTACATGTATGAAGACACCACAGTGCCTCTCACCATCATGTACAACCACAAGACTGGGATCCTAATTAGAGTAAGATATATTCCATTGTGTATAAATATTACAATATACCTTCTATTGTCATGTATAGTTAAAAACAAAACAAAAAAATTGTCCAGAGCTGTTCAGAAAAATAGTCTGAAAACCGTAATGATTTCTAGATAGACTGTCATCACAACTATAGAGCAAAGCTAGCAACAAAGTTCATGTTTTCTGAAAATTCTAAAAGAGCAACTTAACAATGTAGTGAATCAGCATCACTCCACTCAGAACGGCAGTTTTCAAGAATGCAAGCAACAGTAAATGTTGGCAAGATCGGGGGAAAAGGCACACTCATATGTTGCTGGTGGGAATGCAGATTGGTGCAACCCTTATTGAAAGTGGTATGGAGAGTCCTCAGAAAACTTGGAATGGCACCACCATTTTACCCAGCTATCCCACTTCTCAGCATATTACAGTGATGAAAGCACATCAATGTCTATAGCAGCTCAACTCACAATAGCTAAACTATGGAACCACCCTTGGTGTCCTTCAACTGATGAATGGATAAAGAAAATGTGATATATATGTATACACACACACATACACACACAATGGAATATTACTCAGCCTTAAAGAAGAATGAAATTCTGGCATTTGTTGGTAAATGGATGGAGTTGGAGAATATCATGCTAGGTGAAGTAACCCAAATTCAAAAAATCAAAGACTGAATATTTTCTCTGATATGCGACTGCTAATTCACAATAAGTGTGTGTGTGTGGGGGCACAAGGTTAGAATACAGTTACTTTAGGTAGAGAGGAGTGTAGGGAGGGGAAGGGGTATGAAGGTAGGAAGGATAGTAACACGAAACAGACCTTATTACCCTATATACATATAGGACTGCATGACCGATGTGATCCTACAACATGTACAATCAGAAAAATGAGAAATTATACTCCATTGATGTATGATTTATCAAAATGTATACAAAATGTCACGTACAACTAATTAGAACAAATTTTAAAAGTTTTAACAAACTTTTGATATAAAGATTTGATCAATATTCTTATGCAATAGCAGTTATGCTACCTATTTATATTGATATAGTAATGATGAATTTTTCCTGTGACCAATAGGTGTTATAGTCTGAATTTGGAATCTTCCCAAAGCTCCATGTGTGGAAGCTTGCTATGCAAGGCATCACTGGAAGGTGGTGGAACCTTCCAGAGACAGAGCCTAGTTGGAGGAAGTGGGTCTCTGGAGTTTGTCCTTGAAGGGATGGTTTGTTCTAGACTCCTTCTGCTTGCTCTCTTTGTCTCTCTCTCTCTCTCCCCGCTCTCCACTTCCTGGACACTCTGATGTGAGTGAAGTCAGCCGCTTTGCCCTGGTATCCTGCCTCACCGTTGGCCCGGAAACAATGGAGCCAAGTGACCAGGGACTGAAATCACTGAAACCATTGAGTCAAAATATATCTCTTATGTTTTAACATTGTTTATCTCAATTACTTTGTCTCTTTGTCTCTCTCTCTCTCTCTCTTTATCACAGCAACAGAAAGTAGAAGAGTAACACAGCACTAGGCCATTCTAAAATCTAAATTATTCAGCAATTTTCTTATCTTCCACTATCCACCATTCTGTGTAGACAGAATTTTGGTATCTTTGACTTAAAATGGGAGGCACAACTAATAATAGTATTTTACGAACTCTTACCTTCTCCTTAGACTTTAGAAGCGTTCCACATAAAAAGAATCTGATATTATCATACTCTGCTCAGAAAAATCATTCAATAAATGATTACTTTACTCATGGCTTATAAACAGTGATCAGGCATTGCAATGGTGGGCACTTGATCACCTTAGGAGGGCTATGAAGGACAAGGACGTTCATGATATTTATTGAGTATATTTATAGGTACTAGTCACTGACATGCTCAGTTTATAACAAATATTCCAACAATAAGAATAGGACTTAGGGTCTAATTTGGTCTTTGCCATCAAAAATCCATGTTGTTGGATAAATATAATGACTCTGAGCTTTTGATTTCTAGATAATCATGAAGACTGTTTCAGTTCATCTTAAGGCCATTTCCAAACTTCATATTTCCATTGAAAGCAACATTTCTCTCAATTCTGTAGTCATTCTTTCATGTTCTGTGGAACTGTGGCTGTTCATGTGCTTCTGTGTTAACTACCAATGCTGGCATTGTCCACAGCAAGCACACGGCTCTGGAAGCAGCTGGAGATAATTCTCTCTGCCACAGTTTGGGAACGTGTCCCCGGAAGGCCCAAGTATTGGAGATTTAGTTCATACCCTATGGCACTATTAGTAGGTAGGGTAAATTTAGATGTGGGGCCTAGTGGGAGGAATTCAGGTTTTCAATGGCATGTCCTTGAAGGGATAGTGGGATCTTGTTCTCTTTCTTGGTTTTGATTCCCAGCCACCACAAGGAGAGCATCTTGCTCCACCATGCACTCCATGCTATGATATGTTACCCTACCACAAATGCAAAAGCAATAGGGTCAACTGATTGTGGACTGGAACCTCCAAGCATGCATGCTAATATAAATTTTTTCTCTCTGTAAGTCGATTATATCAGGTATTTTGTTACAGTAATGGAAAACTGACCGACACATTCTGTGAGAAAGATTTGAAGCAACACTCCATCACCTAACACTACTAGCCCACAATCACCCTCACCTTAGGTCTTTCCCTATGATCCAAATTAGCAGTTGTGTCATTTAATAGTTTAATGTAGTCTCATGTGTATAAAATCATCATGGAGGACACTCTGGCCTTTTATTCTTTGAAAGCTAAATTACATTGAATTCATAATACTTTTGTCATCTTTAATAAAGTAACTAATGCTCTTTTGACTGAGTCATGCCATTTAGATAAAATATTTCTTTAAATGTCTCTCTGGGAAGAGGTGTCATAGTTGAGCAAGGACTTTGGTATCAGGCACATTTTTGTAATGATGAAAAATTCTTTTGAACTCCTTTTCTAAAACTTCAAAACAAGATAAAAATATTACTTATCTCAACTTGTTATTAAATGAAGCTACACATGTAAAAGTCGCAGTCTGATTGCTTTAAATATCTAATTTGTAAGTAGCATAAATTAAGGTTTGTTGTTTTAACTATTAGGTTCATTAATAAGAATATTAACCTTACTCAGTATCACTTTTCATAAAAATCTAGATGGCATAACAATAAAAGTACTTGCCAATGGAAATAGGGAACACAAGAACACCACATCTGGGGAAATTTCTTCACACCCCACTCACACATGGAAACAGTCATTCCTACAATTAGTTGTAGCTTCTCCGGTAAGAGCTCTTTCTACACTGGATTCAGTTTTTCATTCAACCAATTCTTAAAAGCAAATTCTCATGAAGTGGTCATTTGGCCTCAGCAGCAGGAGGTAGTCTGCTAGAGATCTCTGGCGCTTGGCCCCTGAGAGAACCCTTCCTCCCTTCAGCTGCGGATCAGGAATACCCTGGATATGGCCTCACCATAGATGCACCCCCTAATGGAATCTCACTTAGCATCACTTTCCAGGGGCACCTTTTCATTAGGCTCTAAAGAAATGGAATGTGCCATCTGATGCCAGAGTGTGCCAATAAATCCTCCTTGTGGAAATGAGGTCTGGGATCCACAGCAAAGAGGTGCGTGACTTAAAGTCACAATGCTAGCTTGTGGCCCAGGGTCTGGGCTACATCACATGAGGCACTGCCCACCGTCCCTCTCTCCCAGTGATGCAGGAAGTCGGAAAGAAAGACACAACCCCCTCCGCTGGCCAACAGAGCTTTAATAGGCTAGCCTTTCTTGGAAGCAAATTCCTAAATGTTGACCAAATTCTTTGAGACGGAGGTGGCTAATGGCCCAGCAGCATGTGATGCACTTGCTGTTACACGAACACTGATAGAAAGATCCTGGAGGCTGCTCTTCCCAGAGTGTTCACAGGCTGGCTCTGGGGGCGGGGCCCAAACTTGTCTTCAGTGGTTTCTTTCATGTCCCAAGAAGGATGGTCATGTGTTTTAGTTTAGCTGATACATTCCAATAAAATGATTTTCAAAGAGAAAGGACAAATAATGGGTGTTCTACATATGGTCACTGTGGATGTCACATGGAGCTAATTTTCTCATACACAATATATTTGTTATTCTGCAAGCTGGTTATAATTGATTTAAGGTCTCTTTTTATTTAATTTTACCTAATAAACTAATGAAATGGTCCAGTGAAGTCCTTATGGTCAGTGTGATTTGGGAGAGTGAGTTAAGCTACATTTCCTTTAGGAAATTAATGATATGTCATTACCCTGCCAGTGCTTTTCTTCTCAAAGAGCTTAAAGAAAAGAACCTCAACTCTGGGTAGCATCATTGTATATGCTCCATATAAATACATACACATCACTGTATGCATTTATATATACATGTACTTTCATGTATGTTAAAATCATTCTTAAGATTCTCACGGAAGAAATCAACTTTAATTTACTTCAGTATCAATATATTTATTAGCACATTTTTTTCATATTTCTCAATGTGCCAATGGCAGTTATCAGCTGCCATTTTTCCACTTGAGAAATGCTTGAAGAATATTACGTGCAAGAAGTATACAGTAGCACATGCCCATAATCCCAGCAACTCGGAGGCTGAGGCAGGAGGATCACAAGTTCAAGGCTAGCCTGAGCAATTTAGGGAGGCCCTGTCTCAAAAAAAGGAAAAGGAAAGAAGGCTGAGGATGTAGTTTGGTGGTAAGGTGCACCTGGGTCCAATCCCCAGTAACAATAATAATAATAATAATAACAACGAGATTATTAAGTGCACTTACAATCTTTTTTTATTAAGAATCTCCTTTATTTATTGAGACAACTACATTTTATCTAAGATTAATGGCAGGGATGAATATGAGGTATTATCAATTGAAGAATATGCATTGGGAAGAAGCATCTCTACTGAAGAAAGTGAACAGGAGCCTGAAGAGTGATACACCTGTCACAGCAGAAGGCACAAAGATGCCACTATTGTGTAGACATTGCCTCTGTGCAAAAGAACAAAACAGCTTGAGACTCCTGTTTTCCCATGGCTGGGGGGACAAGGTCTCAAAGTGGTTTTGATAACCTCTTTACTCACCTGCACTCTATCTCCCAAAGACAGGTGACTTGGCATTCCTCTGCGTCAATGATGTGACCAAAGACCAAATGAAGAAACCAAGCACGAATCCTGTCACACAGAAATACATTTGGGAAACTTACTGCAGTTCTCAACCTGAGCTGGTTCAGGGTGAAGATAACTAGTGGGCAAAGAGGGCCCCTCGGCATCCTGGGAAATGCTGTCCAGTGAGCTCGGGTCAAAGTGCACAGCATCAGCATTGCTCAAGGCTCCAGCAAGCTCCAGGGCTGAGGGACCCAGTCTGCAATCCAGTCCTGTCTGTAGCAGGAAGGCATGAGCTCACATCCTCAGTTTGGCAAATGAGCAGCATGGTCCTTTGAAACTTTGAGCTGTCTGCAGCTTCTTATGACCCTGATTTTCAGCCTCTCATGTTTGGGATACAGCATTTCCTAGAGGGTAGCATTCAGTAAATACCTACCCAGTAAACATCATGTTATTTATTTTTATTTATTTATTTATTTATTTATTTATTTATTTAATGGGGTAGATCAGAGTTCCTTTTTTCTTGTTCTAATTAGTTACACATGACAGCAGAATGCATTTCAACTCATTGTACACGTATGTAGCACAACTTCTCATTTCTCTGGCTGTACACGAAGCAGAATCATACATGTACATAGGGTAATAAAATCCAGCTCATTCCACCCTCCTTCCTACCCCCACACCCCCTGCCTCTCCTGACTCCCTTCTACCCAATCCAAAATTCCTCCGTTCTTCCCTACCACCCCCACACACCATTATGGATCAGCATCTGAATATCAGAGAAAATATTTGAACTTTGGTTTCTTGGAATTGACTTATTTCACTTAGCATGATATTCTCTTATTCCATCCATTTACCTGCAAATGCCATAATTTCATACACCTTTAAAGAAGTAGTTGTCTTCATGCACAATGGAATATTACTCTTCCATCTGTTGAAGTGCCTCTAGATTGATTCCATAGATTTGCTATCGTGAATTGAGCTGCCGTAAACATTGATGTGGCTGCATCACTGTAGTATTCTGCTTTTAAGTCCTTTGGGTATAAACTGAGGAGTGGGATAACTGGGTCAAATGGTGGTTCCATTCCAAGTTTTCTAAGGAATCTCCATACTACTTTCCAGAGTGGTTGCACCAATTTGCAGCCTCACCAGCAATGTCTGAGTGTACCTTTTCCCCTACATCCTCTCCAACATTTATTGTTGCTTGTATTCTTAATAATTGCCTTTCTGACTGGAGTGAGAAGAAATCTTAGAGTAGTTTTGATTTGCATTTCTCTAATTGCTAGAGAAAAATATATTGACACATTTAATTTTCCCATTTTCTCTTTTCAAACTCATAAAATATATGAAAATTATAATTTAATATAATGCTTGTCTAGCTTATATCTCTGTGTTTATACAAAGATACCTTAAACCTACAACTTATCTATATAGTACAATTTATCAGGTATTAACATAACCTATCCATACACATTTGGAATATTGGTCATGTATATGTAACAATTTGGAGGGAAATATTTTAAGTAGCAAGTTCAGTAATCAATACAAAACCTTCCAAGTTAGAACCCAGAAGAAAAATAAAAGAATAATGACTTATTTGTTTTTATTCCTGCTTGGGATGCCTTTTTCTAATGCATGTTCTTTAACTAATAATGACATTCATCTCTGTCATTAATCTAGATAAAAAGCAGTTGCTTCACTAAGTAACACCAATAAATAAAGGGGATTTTAATGAAGGAATATTAAGTGCACTTAATATTCATTAAGTATTTCAAATGGTCAAATTGCAGATGGTAACTGCCATTGGCATTCCCTCTGTCTTTACCACTTGTTAAGATAGTAGGCTCTGTTTCTTTATTCATTCATCTGTTGATAGAAACTTTTGAATCAATAACATGGATATTGTGAATAAAGTTGAGATAATCAGGTCAAAAAATAAATAAATAAAAGATAGACAATACCTCTTAAGTACGTGCAATCACATTTGGAGAGCATAGTATTCCGCCTAAGTGACAGGTAGCTCCGGAATTTTAGCAAGTCATGTTTTCTTTAACCTCACACATATTCTGCAGAAATCAACAGAAAAGAGTGTAACAGGAGATAATTACACCGATAGCCAAAGGGGGATTCACCTCCACTCTCCAGAGAGTGAGAACCCTGATACACATTTCTATTTGATACCAAATATACTCCAGATAATCCAGTTTGGTGATCTTACAATGCTTACCAAAAAATTACATTAAGTGATATGCTCTCTCTTGCTTATTGACATTATTTATTGAAATGACTGCTTTTTATCTGAGATTAATGGCAGTGTTGCATATGAAATGTTATTTGTTAACATAATTTTATAAAGGAATCTTTCCCACTTTTTCTGCTATCTTCCTGATCTGTCATTCTCTAACAGAAACTAGGAGAGCTATCTAATTCATGAATTCAGTATTCTAGATGAAGGCTAAAATTATCTAATGGATTTAAAATATCAGTCCTATTCATCATGAACCAAAATTGTAGTGTACCCAGAGCAGTCAAATTTGCCTTTTAAGTTCAATTTGAACAGATTTTTAAAAAATAGATACATAAATCTGGTAACACAAGCAAGACCTCCCTGTCTTTACTATACTAAATGCTGAAGTGAAAGCATTATCAGGCATATTTTGTGCCCTCAATTTTGGTAAAGATCTTTACAATGCCCACACACCACACTAGAATAAGATAATACCTTTCAGGGAGTCAGAAGACCTCTTCCATTAACTTCCACATAATCTGGTTAAAATAAATCAGTTAAAATATTTGTTTATTGATTACCAGAATAAAAACCAAATGGGAATAGGTACATGAAAATACTTTGAAAAATCAGAACCTGTGATACAAATAAAAAGCTTTGAGTAGGAATATAAGTCAATAGACATCACGGTGATGAAATTTTGCTAGAATGGACTCATTAAATAGGAGAAAACATTTTATTTCCAAGAGTACTCTTTGTCTTACCTTCAGTTTCCTTGGATCACTTAGGAGAGTGATAAAGGAGTTTTTATACAGTTACTTTTGCAAGATTATTTTCATTGTATCTTACTTATTAATCATGGATGGGCCTTGGACCATCCTATTTAAATTTAGTCCAAACCTTCATCGGTAAAATGGAAGTAATACTGAGCTTCATTGACCTCCTAAGGATGTACCTATCCCTCAATACAGAAAAAAATTTTCAGGGAAGGTAATTTTAATGCATTTACCAGATCTATCCAGGGTCAGATTGATAAAGGCATTTTTGCTCTTTTTGTCAGCAGCCTTCTGCTACCTTGTGATAGTATCTGGTGCAATTCATTTTTCACAATTTAGTCTTTGACACACGTTGCTTGTGTTAGGCTGTCTTGTTTGCAATACTGAAATTGGTTAGTATTTTTTTTTTTACATATTTTTATTCCTTGATCTCTGGGGAAACTTCTTTTTAGCAAAAACAATTCTGGGACAAAATAATTTTTTTGTTTTCTGGCAAAATGGGGAGGAAAATCTAGGTTTGGTAGTATTGTGAAATTGTGAAAGATTCTGTGGTTATACTTTGAAGATTAAGTAAGACTTTATGAAGTAGAGCAGTTTTCATGACTAAAAATTATCATCTGTATAAGAAAGAGATGTTCTTTTGTGTAGAATTATTTTGAGGGATAAAAGAGAGACTTACTTTGCCAAAATTATGAAAAGACATAACTCCTGATGGAGATGTAAAAATAAATAGGTCACAGCTGTGAGGAAATACAAAGTACTTAAGTTTCCTGGGGTAGAATTGTATATTACTAAATGTCCCATGTTAAATGGGGAATAAATCTGAGAAATTCCACTTTGCTTTATCACTAACTACTGAACCACATTTTTCAATGAGCTGACTACTCCTACCCATGAGATTATTCACTTCTGGGAAGCTACATGAATTCATTCAGGCCAATAGTGTATGCAGTTGTCAGTTTCTTTGGAATTGTCTCTAATCAGTATCCTAATCAATATCCAATAAATCAATATGCAATAAGTATTTGATTCATGGAAATGTGCTAATTGGACTTCCACTGACGTCAAGGTCAAATTTGACTGGAACCCTCCATTGACTTAAAGGGAGGGGCTAATCACAGGTACATACATTCATGGGGTCACTGCATCCATTACATTCTCTATGTCAGCCTCACTTGATATGCAGATGGGATCCTAGAGATGGGACTGTGGTCCTTCATCCTTACCTAAGAAATCACTGGGAGCTCCAATGGCTACAATATAACCAGATCACTGCAGGCAACTCTGAATTCCTGGGGATATCTTTACTCTTAGACATCAAGGCACTCTGAGAATGAATGGGTCCAGTTCTTCCTTTCTACAATAAGTGGTCTGTCATCCTTCATCCAGAAGATCCAGCTGGGCTTTAAGAAATAAGGTGCTTTAGTATGAAGTGCATTTTTGCTTTAGTTTGTGTTTTCTTGGGAAGTTGCTTAACTTCTTTTATCTTCAAAGTCACCTTTAACATTCTTGGTGGATTAAGTGAAGTGACATATCAAAATAGTACTTTAACAATTTTAGCATGGTACACTTATCCTAGTTAAAAGGTCAAGAAATGATTACAATGATAGCATTTTAAAATATAGGTGTTATGATCATAAACACTCCTTGAACAAGTGCTACTCACGATGTTATGTATAGTGAACCCCAAATGGGAAGTCAACCTAGGTTAAGAAGAAGTTCATTTAAGGGGATGCTTAGCTGTAACTGGCTAAAATTTTCCTAAAAATACTCTGAATAGAAAAGACTAAAAGCAGTTCTTACCTATTTTGATAAAAATATTATACGAAGAAACAACACAGTATGAAAGAATTAGTGTCTTATTCTATCCCATCTAACTCAGATTAATATCTAAGCCTAGGTTGGAATTTATCACTTTTTTCTAGTTTTCCAAAGTTCTTTAAAGTATTCTTGCTGTTTTATGCAAGTATGGGCAACTTTCTAAATGTGAAACAAATCAATCAGGGCCCAAATTCCCTTTATGGACTGGAATGATCCAGTTTAGCTCTATGAATACATCAGACTGATGGAAAATGAAACTTTTTTCTTTCCATTTTGCCCTAAGCAATCACAGTCTTCCCAAAGTTTTTTTTTTTCCTGGGCTTTTTACAACATATTTATATTAATAGACTCATTTCTCCTTCAAAACATTACCCTTTCAGTTAAATCAGTATCAAAATCTTCACCTTAACTGTGTTACACATGTAACATGTCAATCTATCTCTTAAAATTGTGCTACAATTTTCTTATTTTGTTGCTCACATATATCCTGTCTCTAGAGAATATTGTACTGATCTGAATTTTTCCCTTTCTCTATTTTTTCCTCCCACAAACAAGGCATTTAAATGGTGCACATTTGAATATAGCAACTATTCTGGTGAAATGATTATCTTTCATGAGGGGAAAGCAAAACAGAATTGTGCATAGATTGGTAATTTTATCTGCATTTTGTTTATGCTCTCAGGGTCTATGTGATAGGACCCTTTGGTTGACCAGGAGATGATATTAAATTCTGAACTCCATCTTAGCTCAAACGACTGCTTTATAAATCATTTCCATGTTCAAACTTCCAATACATATTTGGGAAAATTCAAACGACTAGGCACATCCCTGTCTGTTCCTAGTCTGACGCAGGAAAGGTCGACAAAGCTTTTGTGTGCCTAAAGAGGGTTGAGGTTTTGCATTCTCTGTATTTCTGATCCATAGACCTAGGGCACAGTGAGGAAAGCACCCTGGCAGAAAAGAAAGGTGTGCAAAAACTTGAACCATTGTGAACTCACGCCTGAGTTCAGCCTTCCACAGAAAGGCGCATCATTTCTGGATTTACTACAGAATCTCACAGTGTATAAAAGGCCCCCTATAGAAAGAAGGTTATCTTGCCAGGATGTTACAAGGCTATAAAGAAATGTGCCAACCTATTTGTGCCAAGATACCTAACGGGAGCTCACCTCCTACTGACTCCTGTGTAGAGCCCTTGCAGATTTCAGGCTGAACTAGCACTGGCTCAGTTACTTCCTAAGCTGTTCTTTCATAAAACACTGAAACCTGCCATCAGGTACATGTGAATTACAATCACAGCTAACTTGCCATGTAAGATATTTACTCTGGAAGGAATATTAAGCATCTTGTGAATTTTTAATTCCAAGGCACAATCAGTCCCCAAATTAAGGGGACAGTGGATCAGTTTACTTTTGTACTTTTGTAAATTCCCTCTGGCTGTCTCCCTTGGATCATTCCCCCCCGCCCCCCCAGAACCTTTCTCCTCTTAGATACTTAATAAAATTGGCTCCCTAGACAACTCCAATTGCCTGGACATTCTGGGAAGGATAGCACATTGGAGATTTATCAAACCCAACGGCCAATATATTCAAGCCTCAGAGGCAGGATTGCAGAAAAGGTTTTGGTATACCTGTGAAGTCAGCAGATTCTGCTTGAAGGGGTAAAGCAGTAACAAGTTAATAAGTACAATGACATCCCCATTCCCTCAGACTGAACCCCCTGACCCAGTCACTGACCTCCGTTACCTTGTTCTGTATTAGATGTGAACATCTCAAAACATCACTTCGGGAAGAGTCATTTCTGAGGTATAATCAAATATCAGCATTACTCTGCACCATTTTTATCTCTACTGAAGTTTTGAGTCTCTATGGAATTATTCAGAATCCTTTCAAGCCTCAGTATCTTCATAGATGCAACACATTTAGGAAAAAAACATTGATTATTATTTTAGTTACTTAAAATAAAATTTGAGAAAAATACGCAATGCAAATAAACCCCTCACAGAGTAAGAATTTAGTCCTTTATGAATATTTGTGAACACAAATATTTTTGAAAAATTATCTTGCAGAACAAAAAAACCTATTTTTAATTTTATTCTTAATGTCCTAGTAATTTGTTCAAGAAATATATATATATATATACACATAAGAAAAATATATACTTATGCAAAGTCCAGCTTACCACTTCTATTTCCATTCTTCTCCCCAAAGATAACCACTATTATTGATTTGGCAGATAACTATTCCTGGTATCCATAGGGAATTGCTTCTGGAATCTCTGAAGACACCAAAATCTGTGGATGATCAGATCCCTTATACAAGAAGGCATGATATTTGCATATAAACTACACACATCCCTGGAATACTTTAAATCATCTCCAGATTACTCATAACACAAATACAATGCAAATTCTACACAAATAGCTGTTATACAGTACTGTTCAGGGAATAAGGACAAGAATAATAAAGTCTGCATATGTTCAATATAGACATATTTTTTTCAAATATTTTCCATCTGTGAATGGCTGAGTCTACAGATGCAGAACCCATGGATACAGAGGATTAACCATCTTTCTTTCAGTCTTTTCCAATACATGTTACATATAAGGTTAGAAATTGTCATTTCTTTTCTTTTAATGTGGGATCAGTCCAGGACTTTCAACCTAAGTCCTTAACTAAGTATTTGGTATTTTCAAACATAAAACTAGGCTTCTTTAAATGAAATGATGATGTCTTTGTTTCTTTCAAATCACAAACCTAAACAAAGTAGAGAAGTGAAGGACCAAGAGGGTCAAGGCCAGTTATTAGGTTGGAGCAATTTACATTTTTAATAACTTCCAAGGGTCAGGCAGTGCCATATTTTAACTGCATATCTATCAACTCCTCAGTGTCTGTTTCTTTCTCTATTTGCATAAGCAATTGACAGCTCATTAAGAGCTCATTAGGAAAAGACCCTGTGATGGGGGAAATAGAAAAAGAAATGAAAGAGTCCTAAGAAGGAATTCTATTTCTCAATGTCCTCAATATCCTCAGTATCTCACAAGAATGCAAAGCACATCTATGATATCTGATAATGAAGGTGATGAGCGATATATACTTGTAAAAGGTAAACAGACAGCAATACAACCATTCATTACAGCTGAACCTGTTTGTCTTGATAGCAAAAGATGATAGGATGATAGAATCCATAACTCTCTAATTTTATCATGAAAGAAAAAGCTGAAAAAGCTCCACATTCTCCAACTGAGTTTTCCTTTCTTATACATACATACATACACATAGATATAATGCATATGTATAACATAATAATATATAATACATATATGTGATATACATATATATGCTCTTAAATTTGGGGTGGCAATGAATTGGAGAAACCAAATCATCTTATTGTTCAGGAATAATCTATACGCAAAAAGAAATTGACTATGCTGCTTCCTGATAAATTATGTTCAGCATAAGAATTAGTTCTTTTTTACTTGCTAATACTCTCTTGACCCAAACAAAATAGACAAAAATCAGATCTCCTCTGAATAATGTTCGCCTGATACTTGTAAATCTCTAGCTACCAAAAACCTATTGTCAAGCAAAGGGCAAAGACACCACCAGCCTGCTGCTGATTCTCTCTCTGCCTTTTGTACTGCATTTTGTATAAATCCATGAATGGAAAGCGCTTTTAAACACTCAGGAATCAATACAAAGGAAGCAGTGGGAACACGTTTCTCCCTGGTTTATTGAGTTTCAGTTTCACGCACTTTTTCTTGACCAGATGTTGTAGAGTTTCAAAGTCAAATCTGTCCCTCTCCTGCCTGTCAGATGAAAGATGCTGAATGTGCCCGTTTGAAGAACTTCAGCTACTCCTCTCTTTCTTTTGGCATATTCGTATTTTATGAGCTAGATCTGTGAGAGAGAGAAAGCAACAAGCATTTCTGTGAGGACCATCCTCTCCATCCATGTCCATGTTGTTTCTTTGCAGTCTGTATTTGGGCCATTCGTAGGTTCTTTATTGGGATAGATTTAAATGCCCAATTGGATCTCAATTGCACATCCTTTGTAACATAAAATAAAACACGATGCTCAAGAAAAGTAGCGACATGGACATCCAGGCCCTTTCAGAGCAGTTGATAAAGCTTCCAGCTTTGCCTCTCTGTGTGGCAGTTTCCTTTTCCTTTCTTTCTTTCACTGTGACAAGCAGCCATTGTCCCTTTGGTGAGATCTGCAATATTACTTTGACCCCAGCCCATCAATCTGCCTCAATTGGATAATGATCTGTAATCACTTTCTTTCAGGGGAGTCTATAAATTTGCCAAGGCCCCATTCTTCTCTGAAGGACTCCTTATGTTCACTCGCATTTGTGCAAATGCGCTCTCTTTCACAAGCTAAATAGCCATGCACATGGCCCATCCTGGGAGGAGGCACCCGGTGGCTTTCTGCTGATTTTCCATGCTCCAGTCTCTTAAAGGAGACTAAGTCTGACATGCAGGCACGCAGTGGGGGATGGCCCAATCCAGGCCACATCACAGGCAGCCGCTTTTCTCATTAAGACTGACCCATCATTAGGTCACATCATGCCACCCTTGAAATCAATGAGCTGAATGTTTAGTGCAAAAAAAAAAAAAGAAAGAAGTTATAAGGAAAGGAGGGGGGAGTGGAAGAGGAATGGGAACTGATTGGAAGCACAGAAAAAAAAAATCAACCCTTCTGAGTCTGAGGAATAGACACCTTGCCAGTGAGGGGGTGAAGAACCTCAAGTGTCATACGTTTGATTCTCAACCTTGTTTGTCTTCCATGAAACATAGAAATTCTTAGACCTGACTTTCTCCAGTAGTCTCCCTGTTTCTCATTATGTAGGGCAGAAAGCTTAAGTGGGGGATAAAGCTCACCAGGTGGCCAAAGTCTCAGAGTACCTGGTGACAATGGAACATTATAGCAATTTGGTTTAATATTAGATGGACCCCAAAGAGCTTCCTAACCACAGCCAAAAGGAACAAACGGAAATAAGAATTTCCAACACACACGTAGAATGCAGTCTGAAGTTTCCACATTAAAGTGGCCGCAGTAAGGCTTTTGGTCATCACATCTGCCACATCCAGAGAGCAATCTTTGCACTGTGTAAGGTGTAAAAATGAATGCATGTGAATGAAAATAAGTGCCCGAGAGCAGAGAAGCTGGACGAGCAGAAAGGTCCTGTCCTTTGTACAATATACATTAGTAACAACGATTTTCAAGGCAACGAACTTCACTGCTAATCTCTGACAATTAGTTTTTGGTTTATAGCATAGGAACGATGCTACCGTTATTAGGCTCAGGCAGGACAGAGTAAGCACACAATAAAGAGGGTCACGACAGTCAAGAAGACAGCAAAGGAGAAAGCAAATGAATGAGAAAATTCATCTTTTGCATTACCTATCACCCCACAGGGGGATAAATATATGACTTCATTCGTACCTGCCTGTACTTCTCATTTTGACTTTTTAAACACTTAAGTACTGATTTATAACACATATAAATTGTTATGTACAATTTAGTTGATTTGTTAAATTATATCATGAATAGATTAATTCAATCATTTCCTGACTTATTAACTTTGTGTGTTTGTATGCACACATACAAAGAAAGTACCTACAATACAAATAGAGAGATTTGTAGATTTTAGGGAATAGTTATGAAACAAACACATTCACCACACTGGTTAAGAAATTGACTTACATTTGTGACTAAAATATTGAAGTTGGGGTTCAAAAAATGTTGACTCTTTTCGGCAGTAGGGTCTTATCATGAGTTATGGTTTAGGGGACCTGATGAAATCATTCTAGGTTACACAGACAACATGACAAGGTCAAAAAAGAAGCATCTAGAAACTGGGGTAGAGCACTTGTCTACCACATGTGAGGAACTGGATTCAATCCTCAGCACCACATAAAAATAAATAAATAAAATAAAGGCATTGTGTCCATCTACAACTAAATTTTTTTTAAAAGAAGCATCTAATGATGAAGTGGTTAAGTGACTTATGTAAGGTTTCAAGTAGTGAAGCCAGAGGCATATGTAGGAGATTTTCTGTGACTAATATCCAATGAGTCATGTGTCACATCACTGTTCAAATTAAAAAATGTGACATGAACGTGCAATTTTAAGTCAGTTTTTTCAAAGGTGATGCTCTAGCTAAAGGTAATTATGAAATTACAAGAACAAACCAGCAACATATGATGAAGGTATATACATTTTGTAAGTCTTTTTCTAAAAATGTAAACTATTTCTTTGTGCCACACACTCACTAGAAAAGTATAGGCTCAGTATAAGTTAAAAAAAAAACTTATGAGAATTGATTGACAAAGAACTATTGACTGACAAATGACTACAATGTTGATTTTTAAGATAACTTGTCTGAAAAGATGAATGCTATTTTTATCAAATTTTCTGCTGGTCTACATAACCATCACAATGTATTGTATATAATGTCCCCAAAACAAAGACTATTATGTATACTGACAGGGCTGTTGGGAATTTATTTGTTGTTAGGGAAAGGGCAAACTGAGTCAGAGTGAGGTTCTTTGGAAGCATCTCTCCACGGTGATTCTTAAGTAGGGATCGAATTATTCTGACACCTGTAGAGGATAGCAAAGTGTTGCCTCACCCACATGATCCTGGCGACCCTTTTCACATCACTTACCACATCTTGGGATCTGCTTCATATTTTCAGGGCTTTCAGGTGTGATACCTTATAATCTGTGATCTGAGATAATTTTACTTCTTTTCCATTTACGTATTAATTATCACAGATGTATTAATCCATTCTGTTATAGTAATGATATAAATGAGGCTGGATATTTAGAAAAGAGATTTATTAAGTTTTCTTCATGTTGCTATGCAATCAATGTAGTGATGCTATGCTAGGTATAGTACATATTTTGCTTATTCTGTTAATGAAAAGAATGTTTTCAATTGTTTTCCTATGTTAGATTCTGACTTCAGGACCACTATCCCTATGTGGGATAATGTTAAAGAAATCTCCACCAACTCCTCATTCGTTTAGTGCTTTAATCAGGAGGAGTCAGTGCATTTTTTTGACGACTAGCGAATATTATATAATTTTTCTCATAAACTGATTAAAATAACAAATTATATTAATGGATTTCCTAATGTAAAATCATCTCTTCATTCCTGGAATATATGTTATGCACATATGTTGTGTTCTTTAACATACTGTTAGAATTCTTGGTAACATAGAGTTTTGAATCCACATTCATTAAGATTGCTTTCTATTTTCCTTTTTTATATGTTTATTGGATTGAGTTAGCAATCATATAATAACTTTTCTTAAAATTAAATTTCCTTCCTTTTCTATGTGCTAGAGGATTATTTGGTGTTTGAGTACTTAAAGCCAGGAACTATCTAGATTATCTCTGTTTTCAAATTTATTTATTTATACAGTTAAATACAACTTTTTTTCAAATATCTTTTTTCTTCAGTGTCAATTTTCCACTCATAATGTGTTCTTTTGTATACTTGCCATTTTTTATTGCTTTTGGTTTGGCAGATGGTTTGTCCTTTAAAAAACTAAAAAAGCAAGCATTCTGACTGTTTTATTTGCTCTGTTTTATACTTTGTTAAATCGACCTGTGTCTGTATAATTTCCCCAGTACTGCCTGCTTTTACTGCATGATCCTTTTTTGGGTGATTTTTCATTGGGGAATCCATGTTACTTACTTTTACTCTTTAATTTTCGTTTAAGTAAGTTTTTAAAGCTTTAGATTTTTCTCTGATCACTACTTTATTTTCTACAGATTCTAATATGCCATTTTCATTGTGGATAATTTTAAGAATTCTGCTAATTTGTTTTGTGTAACAACTTCCTCCCAAGATTTATTTAATAGGGACCTGTTTTATTTTGCTGTTAGGTTTGGCTTTTTAAATTATTAAGTAGAAAGCTGCTCATTGATGTTTTTATAAAAAAAGTTTTTTTAAAAAATTAGAGCAGATAATTTTTGAATTTTTTATAAAATTTAAGAATTTTCTTTGTGTCTTAAGTAGTTAACTTTGAATATCCTGTATGCAATTGAAAATAAATCATATTTATATTATTGGGCTGCAAAATTTGCTATATACATAACATATAACTTACTAATTAGGTCAGCTAAATTTTTTTTTACCTACAGTTATTTGCTTCTATTGGTTTAATCTAAACTGGAAAGCAATGTGCTGAACACGCTAAGAATTTCTCTTTGATCTTCCTTAGTTTCTGCCTTAGGAATGTGTTATTTCATGCATAGATATTATATTTTTACATCTTCATGTAAATTAATGAATTCAATTACATTAAAGTAAGAATTTCAGTTCAAAAATGATACCATTTGCAAAAACAAGAGAGAAGAGGTTATTTAAGGGCAGTTTCAAAATTAACAAAGAACACGTATCTGGATCGTACAAAGGATTCCTACAAATCAACAGGAAAAATGAAGGAAAAATAATGGGAAATGGGCAAAATATATGAACAGGAAGAAAAAGAAACACAGAGAAAAATAAGTACATTAAGATACCAGCAAAAAACCTGACATTAGATTTATGGCTATTAAAACAGTGAGAGCACCTTGGCCCTACTGAGATGGAAGAATCTAGAAGGCAGGATAATGACAGTGTTGGAAGGATGTGAAGATAGCACAGTCCTCACACATGCAGGTGTGAGGGAGATTGGGGCTGCAGGTCTTCCTTCTCTCTTTTGCTTACTGGAGATTAAGCAGCCTGCTCCACCATATGATTTCTGCCATGGAACACCATCTTGCCAGAGTCCAAGAAACAGCAGGACCAACTTACCATTAACTAAAACCTTTGAACCTGTGCATCAACATAACCCTTTCCACTTTTAAGTAGCTTATCTCAGTACTCTTAGAAAGTACTAATGGATTTTAAGAGAACATTTTGGCATTTAAGGATAATGCCTATAGGAAAAAAAATGCAAACCACAAGCTCAAGTTTGATAGATTTTTCACAAACTGAATACAGCTATCTCATCATTTCCCTGATCAAGATTTTTGCCTGTATTTCTTTTGATGTGTCTTTTTCTTATTGACTTAAAGAAGTTATTTATATATTCTGGATATTAACTTCTCACACTGCACAAGTAAAAATTGGAAAATGCCTCGAAGGCAAAGTTGTAAGCAAAGGAGATTAGATCATCTAACTGCTGGTAAAAGAAATCATTATAAATTAGCTCATGAAATAGTGAAGACTTTATTTTACAAACATAAGCTGGTATCAAAAAGTGTAGCAACTAGAAGTAATAGTGGCAAACATTTATTGATCTTCATACTGTCATAGTGTCATTCATTTGGCCCCGTTTCCAACTGTCAGTATCAGCTCATCTCACATAAAACACTGTAAGAGAAGGACCAAGCCAGATCCAAATTTGGTAAAGTGTTGTTCAACTATGTTTTCCAATAACCTCTATCGAAGGGGTAGAATAAATATATGGATATAGTTGCTGCAGGCTACATTTTATAAAACAGAGGTGCTTCTCAGCAGGGATAGTTCTCAGCCTAGATGGACTCCCTAAAATATATCTACTTTGCAATGCATGGTAGCAGCATTGTCTGGAGAAAAGAGAAGTGAGACTTTGCAGACAAAGAAACCTGTGTTTGAGCCTCAGCTTTACACTCACTGGCTTTAAAACTTGCATTCAAGTTACTAAAATTGCACACAGAAGATTTCTCATCTTTAAATCCCAATCTCACACAATTGTTTTATGGGTGAAATGGGGTCATTTGTGCAAATATATGAATAGACCAATTAAAAATATAATATTATAAAGGGAGAATTAGGCTTTGAAACTTAATTACACTCCAAATGTCAACTGAATTATCAGAAAACCTTATAATTATGGAATGTGGTTTAGGAAACAGAGGAGGAGAAAATGCTTATAGTAGTTTAAGCCCTTTAAAATGTGTAGATATTATTGCTTTGGTGTAGAGACCAAAGCAGAATTCTTTATGAATAACCCAAGTACTTTGGACATAATTGCATTAAGAAACTTGCATACAGTAAAGTAATATGTACATTGTCCACCACTGGGACAGGAGGCAGCCAAATCCTTTTAACACATTCCTGCCATTCTCTTCCTTTAGAAGTCCTGGGTCTCATTGTATCAGGAAGACAGTTTCCTGCTGAGGCAGTACTAGAAATGCACTATGTTCTTGGGCATTCCAGGATTTGTCACACTACTTGGTACTAAAATGAAGACTTCTATCTTCCAACTACTGCTCCATCTGCTGAGTCTCATATGACTCTAATAATCCCAGGAAACTCCTATACCAGGATGTTTTGAAGTATGGATGCCAGAAAAACTATAACAGCAACCTGGGGGCTAGATAAAATCGTTTCCTAAGCGAACTTCCATGAATTCTGATTTAAGAACGGATAATTAAAAAAGTAATAATGAATGCTGGTAAGGAGGTGGAGAAAAGGAACCCTTATACACTGTTTTTGAGAATCTAAATTAGTAAAACCTGCATGAAAAACTCTATGAAGATTCCTCAAAATAACTGAAACTAGATCTACAATCCAGGCAATCAAAGTCTGCAAAATATAGAAATACCTGTATGCCCATATTTATCATGGTACTATTTATAATAGCTGAGTTGTGGAGTCAGCCTAGGTGCCCATCAATCAACAAATGAATGGATAATGAAAAGCATACACAATGGAGTAGAATAAAATATATACACAACTGTTTCAAAATAGAAAATTAAGAGAGCTGGGGATGTGGCTCATTGAAAACACTAAGGAAGACCTAAATAAATGAAGGATGGCAAGTCTTTTGTTTATGTATAATTGGCAATAAAAGCACACCTGGGTTCAATCTCCAGTACCATAAAAGGGAAGGAGGGAGGGAGGGATGGGAAAACAGAGAGAGCGAGAAAGAGAGAGAGAGAGAGGGAATAAGTTACTACTCAAAACATGAAAACAGTTTGAACCAAGGACATCATCTACAGTTTTATACCAATATATTATGAATTTAGAAGAAATTTAAAGATTTCCCAGGAAAGAAGTGTGCTTCCAAAAGTAACAAAACAAAAAATAGAGCATCTATATCATTCTACAATTAATGTTATTGAAGCTGTGATTAAAGACCTTCCCTTCCCTTCCCACAAAGCAAAATTCCAACAGTTAATTCTCAAAATACTCAAAAGCCTCACTTCTCAAAGTATTAAATGAGACCAATAGAGTCTTGATACAAAAATCAAACAGATGTTATAATAAAGAAAAATCACACGTCAATCTCTCAGATGATCATATATAAGGAATTTTAAACAAAATGATAAAAAAGCAAAGGCACAGATGCATAAATATGACAGTACAAGATTACCAATTTTAGGCTATTTTCTAGCTTAAAGCAAGGAAAATGAAAGTGAAAGAAATAGGAAGAAATAAAGATGGTGCCCATGCACTGTAGACACTAGCAAATTTTAACAGTGGGTTTAGCAAGATCAGATAATGAAAATTCAATGGAGACAACCAGTAATATTTCTACCTACGAGCATAAAAAGAAAATGAAAATTTAAAAGTACAATTATTGACAATGTGGAAAAAACATACTTTCTTGTTAATAAAAGGAATAAATATGTGAAGAATTTTAACCTGGAATACTTAAGAAATTATTTAAAACATCAAATAAGACTTAAATAAATGAAAGATGGTTTTGGGTGTTAGTAGACATGTGCGAATAAGTTAAAAAGTTTGTTCTAAATTCACAAAGAAATGAAAAGTATGAAGAATACCTAGGGCCATCTTGAATAGGTCTGTATTGCTGGAGGCATGAGAAATAAAAACTTGAATGAATGGAAACAGGGGAGCGTTGCTGGAAAGATAGACAAACAGACCATGGAACACAGCAAAAGGCTCAGATATGGACAGACACATGGTCACTGGGTTCAGATACAGGTGAGGTTGCAGAGTGGGATGGGAATTATCTTTGCTCTAAAGACTGTTGAATCATTTAGATATCTTATGGAAAATGATGAATTTTTAACATTCCTTTCACACCGAGCACAAGAACAATTTCCCTGTGACTTCTAGATTTAAATTTGAGAGAAATGCAAGTTAAAGGCAAACTATTGAGAATGTTTTCTTTTTATCTTTTCCCTGCATTTTTATTGGTGCATTATAATTGCACATAATGTCAGGATCTGTTGTTATATATTTATCCAGGCACATAATGTAGCAATAAAATTTGGCCAATATCACTCCTAGCATAGAACTTTCCCCTCCTTCTCTGTCTCCCCAACCTTGATCCCTTTCCTCTACAGATCTGAGGGAGAATATATTTTAAATGTTTATGCACAATAATATATTCTGATGGTATTAAACACTTCTACAACTCAACAGGGAAAAGAAGCTCAACCCAAGAGAACAGTAGGCAAAATACTTGGTAAGGTACTTTACTTTAAAATATTTTCAAAACTTTCCTGTAAATTTCCCTAAATTTTATTAACAAGAAGATACAGACTCAAAATTCATTGTAATTCTACCACACACATCAGAATGTCTAAGAAGAGAAATGAAATATTATCAATGCTAGTGAGTTTGTGAAGCAAGAGGAACTCTCATGAATTGAAAAGAGAAGCATATATTGGTGCAATCATTTTGCAGAATAGTTGCAAATACCTCTGACAGTGACTCTAAATACCATTTTAACCTAGCAATTCCACTGCTAAATGGATATCCTATATATCTTCACTAAGAGGTAGTCATATAAAGTCTCACGTCAACACTATTATGACTAATTCAAAATGAAAACAATTCAGAAGTAGAGCACATAAATCAATTGTTTTATCCTATGCAATGGAATCCTACATATTATTGTAAAGAGATTAATTCTTGCTCTTTGCAACAACATGGATAAATCCCCAAAACACACTGAGTAAAAGAGTATATATACTCTTTTATATATATAATGAGTATATGTATAATGAGTATAATCACAGGGGTATATTTTCAAAATAGTTTTGTAAATCAATTGAAACGGCATTTGGCTTTTGGCTTTTCTTCTTGTTAATAAGTTAATAAGTTAATAGTATCTTCTTGAAATGCACAGTAAGACCTTTACTTAAGTTGGAAAACTACCAAGAAAAAAATTAGAATACAAAATAGTACAAAATTGCAAACAAATGTGGATGTAATGAATTATTCCACTAATATAAATTTCAGTAAACAGCCAAAAATAACCTATGATGCTAGAATTTGGGGGAAAAGACAGAATATGGAAGCTTTAGGAGAACCCCTGTATGTTCTGTTTCTTTGTTGTGCTGTTGGCTGAAAGTGATGTTGACTTGGTGATATTTTATCCACGTGTAGAGTTATGATTTGTATACATTTCTATAAGCGTCTTATACTTTCGTATATGTATTGTCATATATAAACTATAGTTCTCCAAGTGGTGATAAAACCCAACAGTGGAACTGGATATGTGCATGTGTGTGTGTGCATGCACTATTGTGACCACAACTCCTTCCAAAGTACAAAACATCAGCTTTACCGTTGTTCCATAATGGATATCTCCAAAGCTGACAACTGTAGGGAAAGAAAGGAAGGGAAGAGAGGGAAGGAGATCTCCGACACAGGTCAGCATTCAATGATGATTTATTCTCCATTCTTATTCATCCTTCTTCCTTCTATCCTTCTATTATCTCTGTTACATATGATTTTAGCCTTTTATACCCCTACAGACAAAGAAGGCAAAAAACCAACAGCGATGAATTCCCAGGCAAAGCAGGCAAATCACCAAAAGCAACGGCTAGGGCCAATGTGCAACAGCCAGATAACCACTCCTTGAACTGTTTCTTAATCTAACCTAGACTCAAACATTTTGAGCTCTGTCCGTTCTCAGGGCCAGAGAAACATTCTTGTTTGCAAGCAATGTTCTCTCTATGTGTTTCTAACCTCTTGGCAGAAAATCCTGTTTGCAGGCAATTCCCACGAAGGACTACAAAGTCCCTAGTTTGTAAGAGCACCTGTAGTTAAAACTCCTGATTTCTCTCTTGGTAGAAAATCCCGTTTGCAGGCAGATTCCACTAAGGATAACAAGGTGTCTTGTTTGCAAGAACACCTGTAGCTATTAAGTTTTGATTCCCTACAGACAACATTACATAAGTCATCATGAAATATCTTCCTGTCCTTGGTGTTTAGTAGCACTGTGTAGGCATGGTGTGTGTGTGTGCATGTAGTGTATTGTGGTGTGCAGTGCATGGGTGTAGTGGGTGGTGTGTGTCTGGTGTGTGTGTGTGTAGTACGGTGTGTGTGTGTGTGTGTGTGTGTGTGATGAGTACATGCAGTTTGTTGGAGGTAAGCAAGATTGTAGAATCAAGGAAAATAGAAAATTTGTTAGGGTATCATTTTGCCTCTGTTGAGCAAGACAGTGAATCTTAATTCTAAGTGATGAAAAAAGACCTAATCTAAATTTTCTATTTTAATTGTGGATATATGATCCAAAACTATGCAAGTAATAAAACTGGATCTTGAAGTGATAAAAACAAACAAGAATGGTTGAAGTCAGCTAACACATTTTATGTTTACCTTTAATTATAGTTCTTTGCCCCCCATTTTATAAAATCATTGACATTTTGTGACATTTTAAATAATATTTGTAGGAAGAACCAAAGTAATTTTAAATCCCAAATTCTGTCCTCATTTCTGTGTTGATAAGAGCTAGTTATGTATTCCTTCTGATGAAGAAAGTGAGTCATAGAAAAATGTAGTCTTAGTTTAGTGAAGAAAGAACAGAGTAAATTTAATTTCTAATTCTTATTTTGCTACACTTTTGATTTATGTAATTATAGAGGATATTTAATTTTCAAAAATTAGAGTTATAAACTTGGGATAAGTGATAAGTATAATCACAGGGGTATATTTTCAAAATAGTTTTGTAGATCAATTGAAATGGCATTTGGCTTTTGAAATGTACAGTAAAACCTTTACTTAAGTTGGAAAACTACCAAGAAAAAAATCAGAATACAAAATAATACAAAATTGCATAAATTCCATCTGGTAAGTCGAAGATATATAGGAAAATAACTTAAATCAAGAACTCACCACCCGCATTGTCTGGGCACTACAACGGGTTACTTTTCAAACCATGGCTTACCTCCACTTAAGTAATTTACATCAGACTTCATAATGCAAATAGCTCTTTAAAATGGTGCGTCTCTAACAAATGGTTTTTATTGTCCAAATTACCTGTTTCGGAAAGCTAAACAAGAAGTGCTACACTTAAGGTTTTGACTGTAAATGCTCAGATCTAGGAGAAGACGTAGAGGCATTTGGTCTAACATACCTAGCTGTTTCTTTTCAGTGGCAAGTCTTGCTCCATAACTTAAGTTTCACATCACAAATCTCTACATTTGTCTGGAAGCTGTCAATCTTCAACCCAAAGTAACATTAGGATGTTTTCTTTTTACTACCTAATTATTACTCTGTTAGACAATGTATTTACTGCATAGTGGTTTGGTGTAATTGATTAGGTTACTCCTTGTCGACAAAAGCACAGATTAGGGGCAGTGGAGTCCGGGCTGAGACAAAAGCCTGTCTCCAGTCTCTGGGAGGCCAGGGGCTGCCAGTGCTTCTGTGTGGGCAAGACAGACCCTTCTTGTGGTGGGTGGTCCATTGGGAGGTAATTGGAGATCTGCAATATGTCCACTACAATCAACAAAAGGGTACAATAGTTGCTCTGTAGGGAATCGGGGGAGAAGAATTTGTTTAAATAAGATTGCAATGTTGTCAGCCTGGGAAAGCCATTCTTAAATGTTCTGTGCATTGTCTAAGGACATGCAGATTGGGGATCATTTAGTCTCAGGCCAAAGCACTGGTAAAATAAAGTTTCACTTAAACAGTGGAATATAAAATGAAATCACACACATTAGTACTGTCAGCAGATTAGTGGCGTTCAACAAACCATTCCATGAGGTATGTCAACGTGTAAGTGTTTACAAATGTGAAGTTTTGTCCTTATGCAATAAACCCAACAAACTCTTGAGGATAAAATTAGGATTAACCATTTATTTTATATCTCCATGCCAGGTCTGAGTCATAAGGGAAATGGCACCCATGAGATGGAGCAGATAGAGAAAAAAATTGTCAGTGGTACTTACTAAAGTTTTATTATAAAGCAAATATTGTGCGTCTATGTTGGTTACCCCTGGGTATGTTTTCACAACAATATGGCGCTGTAGATGTGAAAATTATTGAAGGATACTAGGCTCCAACCTCAAAAGAAATTAAGTCATGGCTGAACAAAATTATGTCTGGAAGAAGTAACAGTGTAAATGGTGGCCCAGGTCAGAGCACTCCAGATCATTAGGTCAGTGGCCCTCCCTGTCACCCAGTGATTCTGCACTGGAAGAACATGAAAGGCATTGGGAGACATGATGGGCAGGAACAGAGGTTCTTTTCTAACACGGCAAAGTCAATGCCTCAACCTAAACTTCTTTCCTTTTGTATTCTTTTCTTTCCAGTTTGTTCTGGAGTTTGCAGAGTGTTTATAGAGAGAGCTGGACCATTTCCCAGTGTGTTTATTACTTAAGCCTGCAATGAATAAAGGAACTACAAGAACCAACTAGAAGGAGCAAAAGGAACATTTTCATACTCCCTCAGATTTCTGTGGATACTCCAAGTCTTGCTTTGAAAAACATACCTAGAGAAAAACATCTTCTTTCCTGCTTTGAAGTAAGGCAGTGTAAATGAGGTAGTGTAAATAGTGTAAACTCACACCAGCCTATTGTGTCCTCCCAGTATTTTTCTGGATGCAATTACATGACCAAGTTGCTTTCCCCAAGCCAACATGTTGATCCCCAACAGAAATAAAGTAACTAGGAGAAACAAATAGCTGTTCAAACATATACTTAAAAAACTTATTAAGGAAAAGTTCATAGATGAGGAAAGCTGCTGTCTTTCAAGTACTCAGTAGAAATTTTGTTTAGAATAACTTTGTCTATCCACCTTTTGCTGCAGAGAAAGAATAAGTTAGGAAGATCTACATAGCCTTCACCCATGACCTGCTTCAATATCCTTCCTCCAGGACATTGTCCCTGAAGCAGAACAGAACAGCTGCTCTAAGTGATGAACCAACATTGCTCTTGGAGCTCGGAGTTTCTGGGCAACTTGACTTGTGACTGATCATTTAAAAGGACTATTCTCCTCCCACTTGATTTGGTTGAAAATTGACTTTTATATTTAAAGTTTTATAAAACTTTTCTATTGATGACAACGGGATGCACTGTGTTAAAACTGAAGAAAAGGAAAACCTCCCGGGGAGCATCCCATCATGTCAAGCTCAGCCTTAACAGGTGATAAATGTCACGTGCGATCTATTATTACTAGGAAACGGCAAGTAAGGCTACTGATTTAGGTAAGACAATGACAGTGTTTCTTCATTATAGGAAACCACTGAGATATTAATGGACATGGAAAATGAAAGAAAATATGATAGAGTATTTAGGTTTAAAATTGATTTTGTTCTCAGTATTGGTAATTATACCCAGGGCCTCATATATGCATGGTAAGCACTCTACCACTGAGCTACAGCCCCAGCTTCTTTGACTTTTTATGTTGATGTAGGGCCTCACTAAGTTTCCAAGGCTGGCCTTCAACTTGCAATTCTCCTGCCTCTGCCTCCCAAGTAACTGGAATTACAAGCATGTGCCACTATACCTGGCTTAAAATAGAATTTTAAGTTCAAGTTATTCAAATTTCAAATCACAAATGAAGTACTAAAAAGAATGATTTTAAAATTATGGTTAAATTCGAGAGGGCCACTTAACTCCAATTTGGAAAAGGACATTGACAACAGGCTATTTGAAAAGTACTATTATTCCCAATCCCTGTACTAACTCGATATAAAGTGATGTTAATTACAGGTTTAGTTCATGGAGTAGGAATAAAGCAACATTCATGTCACAATTTAACTAGCCTCTATTCCATTTTTTCTTTCTTCTCCCTCTCTCCCTCTCTTTCCCTCTCCCTCTGTGCTGGGGATTGAACCCAGGGCCTTGCACATGCTAGGCAAGCACTATCATTGAACTCCATTCCCAGACCCATTTATGTTCTTTTAGAAAAATAACTCTATCAAGTCTTCTGTTCGCAGTTTGGGGATACTAGATTTAATTTCATTCTGTAACCCTGTACAGTAATTTCCCTGCAATGCATTTTATAGTTAGTATGATAAGCGGTGTTGTGTGATGCATATGGATGATTTGCTAGCCTTAAAAGAGAGCAGTTCCTACAGAGGCCCATGTGCCTTAGGAAGATAATGTTTTGCAGGGGCAGACTTTCAAAATGCAAAGCTCTAGGCGAAGTTGCCTTGGAGTCCCCTTGAGATCTTGGGAAGAGAGATAAGTCACATGAAGGAAGGATGCCCCTTCAGCCAGGCAAGATGCCAAACATGGACAAGAGGGGAACACAGCGTCTCCCGTAGTCTGACACAGAGCTGCTGAACCAGGGGGCTCCAGACAGCCATCAGTGTCCTGGGTCCAAATCCAGCAAGGTCCCTGATCTTTTGGTAAATACGATTATGCTATTCTGACTTTGTGACTTGGAGACATGCATCTCTGTAAGAGCCAAGTGGCTTGAAAACAAGGACTTAAAAGCAGAGACATAAGTCTATGTTGCATCTTTCACTCTGTCTAAGAATGTCTGTGGGACAATAGGGAGCAGGAAGTCGAGCACCGGAGTTGTATTTGATGTGGCCTTCTGCTGCTGATTACTGCCCTGGGAGCCCTGCTCTCCCTGTGGTGACTCACCAGTGCCCTTTGATTAAACACAGACAGGGATTTAGTTACCACAACACGCGTTGGCCTGGCTGCACTTCCTCCGGGTCTCACTTCCTGCTTCGGAAATGAATTCCCACACTCCATCTTCATTCTATCAGGCCCATGATAAACTCGTCACTGAAGAGACAGAGGTGGGGTTCTTGTGCTTTAGGATACACTTGGGAAGACCAGAAGTGGAACTTGGAGCTCTTTAACCTAACACTGTAGTCTTTTCAGCACTTAGGCCCACCAGAGACACTGGAAAGAGACACAGAAACACAGCAGGCCTGGGCTGATCAAACCTTCACCTCCCCCTTTCAGTCGTGAATGCCTTAGATTCACTGTCTGCAAGTACAGTTGGCTCTTCTGTGTGGTTGACAGGGATGGAATCACAGGTGTCTTGTTCAAAACAGATAAGGTGCTCAATAAATCTGGGTTACAGGATTGAACAGATTCTTAAGGAACTACGTCTCACCAATTTTCTTCAGAAGGATGAGGCTTCATTTTCTTCATAAAAATGTGATTACAAATGTTAGTTCAAGAATATTTGCTTTAGGCGTGATTTCTCCCATAGAATCACAGAACTGAGTTAAAAGGCAACCTAAATACACCTGTTAAATTTCCTGCCAAATTGCAAAGCCTCTTCTGGAATAGTTGATACTCAGCAATGACTCTTAATGGTTGCAAAGTTCCTTATTTTATGGAACTTGGGTCTATTTTCTTATGAATTCTACTCATTACTCCTGGTTCTGTTTCCTGGTGAAATACCAACTACATACAGCGAAAACAAGAGCAAATAAGGTGTCTGTTAGTGTTCAGCAACTCATGAGTAAATTAGAGAAGGTTGTAAGGGAAAGAGAGAGAGAAAGTTCTCCTCTAGGCCCTCTTAGTTCTTTTGTGGGCTCCTTGGCTGGATATAGGAACTGAATTAACACAACAGGTGATTAACTGGAGAAAACATGGGTTTTATTCATTTGACATGTACATGAGGATCGTCACAAGAGAGTGAAGGAATACCAAAGCATGATGTTTTTATCCATTTTTAAACAAGGAACATAAATCTGTGAAGGAATGACAGGATAAATATATCTGAGGCCTAGGATAGTAAATTCTAGGAAGGGGAATATAAAAACCAGTGGAAGATAAGGGTTGTTTCAAAAGTTTATTCAGGTTCAGTTACCAGTCTCTCTCTGGTTACCAAGCCTGTTTTCCAGCCTCGGTATGAGAAGGACATCCTCCCTAAAAGAATTTTTATGGCTTGCTACATGTAGGAAAAGAGAGGCCAAATGGGCCTTTCTGAAATTACAGTTCCTCAAGTGGTTTCAGCTTAAAATATCAACATGCCAACATGGTATATTTTGAGATGGAACTCGTGGATTATTTCTGTTGATTTTTGTGGGAGAAGGTGATCACCTTCTCCCTGAGACATGGGATGCCATAGTCATTCCACAGCCATGGCTTCACCCCTACCAGGTTGCAGGAACGGCTCAGATTATGTGCAACTTGTTAACCATTGACCTCTGGCTGGAGAACTGACACTATTCACAAATCACAGCACATTAAAAGATTTTGGGATTTTTTAGATTAAAAGTTAAGATGTCTATGACTTTTTATTCAGCATTTGCAATTTGTCTTTTGATTATTGTGTCAAATGGACTATTGACTCGAGAGCCTTTAAGTTTCTTCAGCCAGCTATTGTTTTTTCCCATTTTGTATCCTGAGCTCAAGCCCTGATTCTGCTGTTCAGTTATGTAACAACAAGCAAGGTAATTCACCTCTCTGAAATGCGGGTCTTTATCAGGTAAGTGGGAAAATGTCTAATTTATAGCATTCATACAAAAATTTTGTAAGGTCAAATAACAAACAGTACTGACTACCTCATCTAGCATCATGTGACGTTCATTCAACTGGTTCCTATTCTAATAGAGTTGAAATGTCCCCATTATGGATAGTTTCTAATGAGTAGAAGTACATACTATATTATACTTACTCAATTTAATTCAATCCAATCAAAATTTGTTGAAAACGACTCTGTGTCAGGAACACAGATGACAATAAGAACTACATTTTACTGAGTTAGTTTTCTGCTTCAAATCCTCTGCTAAGAGTTTCATCACTATATGCACTTTGATCCTCACTACTATGGGCAGACCATGTGTTGTTCAAGACATCTAACCAGTTGCATGGTCCTGTCATTGTAAAGAAGAGGAAATTAAGAGTGTGAGGTATTAAACAAACATGTCTCACCCATCGCTATGGTTTTCAGCTCTTATTCTCTTATGGATCTGCTCTATAAGACATAAATATTGTTTTTGCAAGTCAAGGGCACCCAGAAAACTTTGAGTCAAGTGGCCCAAACCACCAGTTTCTTGAATAGAAATCTTCATTGCTTCTTTTTATTGCCATGAAAGGTTAAAGCACATGATGTCTTCTGAAAGAAGAAGACATTCTGTCATTGGCAGCAGCCCAGCAGTTCCACAAAGGACCTTCCTACATCAGCAGTATAGTCATATTTCTACAGAGGATCTGCCAAGACCTCAAGAATGTTCCTGGGATTCTACAAATTCTTCCTTTGCTCAGATTGTCTGAAAGGGTTTTTCCAGGTCAGATTGGGCTTATAGGGCACAGGAAAATCCAGGGTATGACTTTATTTCCACAACCTAAATTCACCACTGTGTACCGAGAATATAGGCACATTGGACAGTCTATTGCAAATCCAGGAGTGCCTAAAATATGTTCTTGAACAATTCATCTACTTCATATTGTCTCACATTCACACTCGCATCTCAAGTATTAGGCTGACCTTGTTCACTGCAAATGAAAATGGTTTATTGACAGGGAGGAAAACAGGAGTAGGAGGGAAGATTTTAGAGGGTTAGAAATCATATTAAAGCAGAAGTTGAAAAAATATTTCGTTGGGATGACATATGCACAGGTATAATTTGGTCATTTAGAATCATGCATTTGTCCATGCTCAAGAAATTCAGAGAGGGGTGAGGATGTACCTCAGGGGTAGAGTGCATGCCTAGCGTGTACAAGGCTCTGGATTGGATTCCAAGCACTGGAAAAAAGACAGGTGAGGAGGGGAGAGAAGGGAGCAGGAGAGGGAAGGAAGGAGCAAAGAAAGAAAGAAAGGGTAATATTAATACCTAATCATCCAAAACATGATCCATACACCATTCTATATATGTCAGAATGCAATAGGAGTCTGTCTGCTCTCAGGTTTCTGCAAATGCAAGGGCTCCATTACCTTGTTACCTTCTGTACCCTCTCATTTGGAGTCTAGGAAGAAGGGAATATCCTGCTGCCTGGTCAAATGATACCAACCTGAATCCTTCATCCCCCTGGAAATGTAATGTGACCCTCACAGCTGACACATGTTTCCGAAACCATCAAAAGGATCAAAACATATCCAAGAGTTAAGATATTTCAAGAATCCTAAAAAGCTAGAGACCAAGGGTGTACGGGATAAGATGAAGCAATCCACAAATCACCATTTTCATTTCAATATCAAGACAGCTTTCTCTATATTCTTTCCTGTAGACTTCCTTAGGAGTAGCTGCCTCTTTCAAATCTGCCAATCACCTCTTAATTAAGCTCTTTTAATCATAATGCTAAAGAAACTCAGTTGAGACAAAACGAGAACCACATCTTGAGCAATTAGACACCAGGTAGAAAATGAAGGCATGTTGTACAGCGGCATTATGGTCTTCCAAGTGTCCCTTGCTCACTGTATGTTGTGACAAAGTAAAATCTATTTCAGCTGTTATGTGGCGATGGCTATTATTTATGAAACATAAAAAGATACTGAAATACAAAAGGGCTTGAAAAGACCAGGGTAAGATCAGATAAAAAAATGAGAAAGAAACAGGCATCCTGGGATGGTAACTACTCTGCCATGTACTGACAGGGAGGTTGTATATTTTTAGAATATACTGAAAGGAATGGTGCTTTTACTTAGTTTTTTATGGTTTACCACGAGATGCAATTTTCTGGCCTTATATGCAGTTGTAACAAAAGTCAGGGACGTTTTATGATAGCTGCCACAGCTCATAAATGATGGGATACACTAAAATATTTATAGAACTGTAAAATCTTGATTTCTCTCTGGTTTAGCAGATGGGGCCCTAAAACCAGTTCCCAGATTGTCACATTTCTTCACCCTTTGATGACAAAGAAACCGTTATCAGTTTTCTTCTCTGGAGAACAAGTTCACTAGTGTGAGCAAGGTCACACTCTCAGTCGATCATCTGGATCTGAGTAATGCCAATTAAGGGAAATCCGAACAGAAATGATAATTACTTTAGACATACTTCTTGGCATGCAGCTCTGGGTTAATTTGGATAAGATACTCTCTGTTGGACTTTTTATGCATTCCCTTGTCTTCATTTCTGGGGAAATTCACTTCCAATGCTGTATCACCCACAGAGATAAGTATCACAGAATATTAAGACTAGTCTATTTAGGTGGCCGAGAGAATTTCTCCTAGGATCCAGGGTTGGTTTGTGTCTATGTCTCTCTCTTTGCAAGTATGATCTGGGATAAAACGGTTGTTCCATTTTTTGCTTTTACCAAACTCCAACACCTTTTACAGTCAAAGAGAACAACTCTGAGGCAGACAGTGGTGAGAGGAGACATCTACACCAATGGATTGTTAATGGTCTGTGATTGCAGGAATTCTGTCAATGAAACAAATATGTATAAAGAGGTTCACAGTGGTAGTTACTTAAGAAGCTCTGTAAGACAGGCCACTTGAAGCAAATCAAATTTTAGGCAAATAAAGAAATGAGATAGAAAGATAATGATGACAGATAAGATAGATAATATAAATAGATGAATAGCTAGGACAGACAGGCAGGTAGCTGGGATAGATGGATGATATATAACAGATACATAGGACAGATAGACTAAAACATATTTGTTTAAGTGTAATTTATAGCCACTTGTCAATTTTTTTAAATTTTCTCTTGAGCAATGTTATCAAAATTATGCAGATGAAATCCCCAATTATAATCAGTACACTGGTGATGGTCCTTTATTCACAGAATTTGATGGTAATTTTCTCCTAATGTCTCAATTTTGCACAAAATAAAGTATATAATTCAATAAGAAGTATATTTGAAATATGTTTTTATAGAAGAAAATAGTGAGATGGTTTGTCTCATCTGTAGTTCCAGCATTAATGAGGAACATTTAGATTCTCAGATCTGCTGGGTCAGAAGCTCAGGGAAGCAGAGAGGGAGAAACCTGCAGTCCAACATGCTCCCAGGGAGAGGAAGAAGATTAACTGAGTCTGTGTATGAATCAAGGCCCTATATCACCCCTCTGAGCTTGAGGAGGCTGTGACCTGAGCCATTACGTACCTGCTTATACACGGAATAATTTATTTTTAGTCTAGATTTTCAGAATCATCCCTGATATAATATTGCATAACAAATATAATGAATATATAATTTTGACTCAGTGTTATTACTTAAGCATAGCTGCAAAAGATAGAAATACTCATTATTTCTTCTAGTAAGAAATTGCTTTGATATAACTACTTTTCAATCATAACTCTTTTGGAATGATCTTCTGAGCTGTTTGACTATGGTTTGGGAGGCACTTGAGTTGTCTAGCATTCTACTATCCCTCTGATTTATATGGGTGAAGAACTTCTCAGGCCCCCATGAAATGCCTAAGTGCCCTTAGCCATCCAGAATTGCCATCAATCACCCTCAATTGACACTCATTCTAGGCCACTCTAATATATGCAATATGAAAATGTTTTGCTTGCTATGCAAGCAAAGCTTCAAGCTGTCATTCAGAGCCCTTTCAACAAGACTGCTGTCCTTTTTTTTAAATTGTGCAATATTTATTATGGGTGTATGTGTGTTCACTGCACAACTACTTCAAATACTTTGGTATTTCTATTAATTTGTTTTAAGGAAATACGTACCCGATTGACAACTGCTCTGCAGTATGAAACCTTTTGTAAAGTAAGTAAGTATCAGTACTGAAAATGATTCCTACCTAATTTATCTGGTTTAGAGCATAGGGATATTTTGAAAGGTAGGTCCTCCTCTAATGGGTATATAGATAGAAAAACAAGGTCTTATCAGGATGATTATATCAGCCTTAGGATGCTGAGAATCATAGGTGTATTTTGCAAATAACCAAGGAACACAAACTAAGGTGTGTGTGTGTGTGTGTGTGTGTGTAAAGGGATCAGCGATTTTTGACTCAGGGTACAAACCATCTTGAACTAAGTCTCCCCCCACCTAAAAACCAGGCTTAAAGGAGAAAAGTGAATTTGGAAAAGGCATTGATCTCATTGCTTCAGAACGGGATTGTGGGATTGTTCTACAAGCTAGGAGGCAAGTTACCTTGAACCTTGGGGTAAACTTCCTGCACTTTCCTTAGACAGGAAAGATAAGAGGGAACAAAAATGCTCAAACTCTGAAGACCTCTTTCCCTCGTATCCGACATTCTGGGAAGTCTGCTAGACTATAAGCTACATGGGAGTGGGAACACAGTATGTTCTGTGTATCAGTTTCCTTGGCTCTCAACACAGAACCGGGCACCATCATCAGCACTCAACAAACACCCACTAAATATCTGAGTGTTTGAATGAGTAACATTTGTGGAGTCTGACATTGCTAAGTTCTATACAATATCTTTCAGGTCTCAGGTTCACTGCCACTTTCTCTAGGAATTGGTCCCTGAAAGTCCCCCTTACCATCCCAGACCATAGTAAGCCCTCTCTTTCATATAGTACTTCCATCATTGTTCTTCTAATCTTTAGTGCATTCTAAAAGGACAGTTCTGGTGTCTGTGTTTCCCACTTGCCTGAAAGTCCTTTGAAGACTCCACATCGCAGATGGAAGCAGACCATTGGGTAAATCAGGAGTTGTACGAGCTGCCTCACCTCCAAGACTGCTGTCTTTATGCCTGCTTTGCTTCTTGCCCTTCTTGTGGTATGTTCTGCTTCTCTATGGAACCCCTGACTGCTACAATGTTTCTCTTTTCTTATTGTACATGGCCTAGAAAATTGAGAAGACTTAGTGCTAGGTACATCATATTTTGATCTAGTTTAAATCAAATTCAGTTAAAGTTCATTTAGCAAATATTTATTGAGCTCTTGCTACGTGTGGGGTTCTGGGCTAGCTACTGAGGACGTAAAGAAATGTGAGACAATCCATACTTCATGGAGCTTTAGATTATGTGTCTCAGAGATGGAGAGTGAACAGGTTGTAGTGGAACAAAAATATTATTAATTCAAGGAGAATGGGAAATGTTCTATCATGGCAGCCTGCAGTGCTACTAATTGGTGCTGTTCCAGGGGAGATACTGATTTTAGGAATGAGTGCAGGAGGGATTTAGGACCTAGTCTAGAACACGAATAAAGTTATAGAGTTTGGAGAACATAAGGTGAACTCCAGGACTGTTGAAGCATCTGTTATGAATAGAGCAGAGTTCATTTTTTTTGTGGGCAAAAATGTAGTTAAGTCTAGACTATAACGTAAATTCCATCTATCCTCATTATTTACAATCCTGTCTTTGCACATTCACCTATTCCCTTAAGTTTATTTGCACGTCAGTATTAATAGTCATGCCAAACTTCAAGGACAAGTGCAGAGTTGTGAAGAACTTAATCCAGCCAATGTCCACCTTCCCTGGTGAGATGGAACAAGGGGACACCATGTGTCCTGGTTTTGGTTCTGTACTGTAAACAAGTGCCTTTTCTGCAGTCTACTCAGCTTCTGGCATTCTTGTGCTCTGTGTGTGTGTGTGTGTGTGTGTGTATAAGTGTGTGTGTATTTGTGATTTTACTGTTTAAAATTGGCCCCAAGCACACTGCTGAGCTACTGTCCAGCATTCCTATGCGCAAGAAGGCTATGATGTGCCTTCTGGGGAAAATATGAGCCCTGGAAGCTTCATTCAAGCACCAGTTCAATTCTATGCATCAGCAATATATTTTAAATATCTTTAAACAGAAGCACACATAAAACAACAAGGTTATGTATTGATCAGTTGACAAAAATGTCATGACCAGAGACTTGCAGGAAACTGCCCCTGAGCTTCCCTAAGAACCCTGGCTCTGTATTTCTTAGTTCATTCAGTTCTCATGGTCACTTTATGAAATGTATGTACTATGAATCACAAGAACCAACAATGGTTGGTGAAAAGCTAAGCATTGAAGGCTTTATTTTCTAAGCAATGAAGATCACCAAAGAATCATTTAAGAAAATATACATATAAGTGGAATATTGGATTTCTCCCAAGTACGTTGGAGGAGAAGGGAGAAAACGAGTAGAGCAAGGAATAAACTGTACATAATGATTGCAATGAGTACAAATGCTGTAAATATTATAAACACAACAATTGCATATTGGAGACCAAGATATTGACTGAATTATGATATATTCAAAATTTGAAAAGAGTTAAATGAGAAAGCAAATGCCTTTTCTCCCTATTTATGATTGCATGAGTGCTACAGTTAGGATAAATGTTCCCCCATGTCCCTTTGTCCCCTGCCTGTGGCACTCTTGGGAGGTACTGGAATCTTCAGGAAGTGTGGCACAGTGAAAGGAAGTTAGGACATTGTGGGCATGCCCTTGAAGGGAATATTGGGACCCTGGCTCCTTCCTGTCTCTCTCTTGTCCTCTAGCTGCCATGAGGTGAGCAGTTTCCTCTGCCATACACTTCCACCATGATGTGTTGCTTCACCACAGGCCCCAAAGCAACAGAGTCAACCAGCTATAAACAAAAATTTCTGACACCCTGTACCAGAATAATCCTTTCTTCCTCATAAGTTGTTTATCTTGGGTGCTTTGTCATAGTGGTGGAAAGCTAACACACAATAGAGAACAAGGATTTGTTGCATTGCTGAGGGTGGAGTTCAAAGGTGATCCAAGTGGAACATTTGAAGGCTTTCCAGGAAGCTCAAATGCCACACAATTCTACGGATATGTGAGAATGAGAGGTGGGAGAATTGTGAATGGCTGAAGATATTTTAAGACCACTTTGCAGAGTCAATCACTTTACCTAAAACTACATGAGGGTCAAGGAGAAGACCACAGAGAGGTCAAATGTGTTCTTGGTGAACTTACACAAGATGGGCATATGCAAATACTTGAAGGAAGAACTGATATTCCATTATATGGAAAAAATTAGAATTTTTGTATAGTTTAAAACAAATAAATGATTCAAACCATGATCGCCCTTTGGTTTAAATTGTGTACTGTAACATCAATAAATGAGAAAAGAATAACTTGCAAGAACATTTATTTAGTGCTGATAAATCCCAGAAAGAGGTTAGGCTAAAAGTTCATTAGCAGAGTGATGAGCTCCAAAGGGTTTTAAAGCTGAGTTTCATTGTGAAGTGTGCTTGTTAGAAACCCACAGAGGATAAACCAATCATCCTCAGTGATGTTGCAGTGCTCACAGGGTGCAGAGTTTTGGTTTGCTATCTAGAGTGATATGAAATCACTCTAGTTGGGAGATGGGGAGATGAGGGAGTGATGTTTTTGGATCTCCCAAAACAATAGTGAAGGAATGCTAAGGAGAAAGACCAGAAGACCAGGGAAGACATCAAAAAAAATGTTCAGTTGATTCAGGAATGGGTTTGCAAATGATGTTTCTAAAGGAAGATTAACACACTAAATTAAGGATCTTAAGTATATTAGTCTATTCTTGGAGGAGGTTACAGCTCTCATAATTTTATCAGTTCACCTCTGAGCATTCTTTCATTTTCTAACACATAAGCTTTTCATGGAATACCCCATATCTGAATTATAATTTTAAATATCTATGTGCCTGTGTTTGTATCCAAAAGACTCAATAAATTCATTGAGAACAAGAGTTGGTTATATTGCCTGGTTTCTTCCAAGAATTTCTACTGGCAAAATTAAGTGGAAGTTTCATATCATTGCCCTGATTTTTTTTCAAATTGCATTCACCACTCAAACCAGCATTGTAGTGCTCACATCCTTCAGGCTGACTATGAGCATATAAGTAAATAATTAGAGGCTGAGTTACAATCCCATCTGCAACACTGATGAGTCATGAAGCCTCAGAAACAGCCGTTAACCTATCAGTTTCTCTCATTTCAACTGCACCATGGAAGAAAGTAGATAAGTACCTGTTTGATGGGTGCACCCATGGGGTTGACAAAATTGGCATGCTTTAAAATTAAATAGGCTATCATATAAATATTAACACAATCGTGAACAAGGTAGAACTGAAGAGAAGCAGAGCACATTTGAATTTGGGTGCACCTTTAATTACTGTAACATCTGCCATGCTTTCCAGAAACTACCCTGGAGATATACCTGAGCAGGAAACTCACCTATGAGGAAGTGCAAGCAGATTACAGAGTAGGATATTGGAAAGACAGAATAGCAAATCACTTCTTAATAAGTTATCAGCTCTTTATCAATTCAGTGTCTTCAATAAAAAGTTTCTCCATGAGAGTTAAATATGTTATTACTTAGTTTTTTAAATAACGGAATGTTGTCTTCCACAAATCACAGGCAGATGCACCTCTGTGTTAAAGAATATTTGAAATCAAGAGATTATATTTAATATTTTTATTTCTACATTTTATATCTTATGAAAAAAATTTTTGCTTAAAAATTTCTTAATTTCTAATAATAGAATTACTTTATATTAGGTAGAGGGGAGTGAAGGGAGGGAAAGGGGTATAGTGGTAGGAAGGGTAGTAGAGTGAATCAGACATTATTACCTCATGTACATATATGACTGCATGACTGATGTGATCCTATAATATGTATAATCAGAAAAATGAGAGATTATACTCCATTTATGTATGATCCATCAAAATGTTCAAATGTATTCTATTGTCACATGCAACAAATTAGAACAAATAAAAAATTTTTAATTTATTAATTTCTTGGTTTTGTTCAAAGACTAGATCGAAGTACTCTGGTGGGCAGAATTCCAAGACAGGCCCAAAGATTTCCACCTGATGGTCCACAAGTCATGTGTTGTCTCCTGCCATTCAGGGAGGATGAGAATTAAGTTACCTTATATGAGCAAGGAACTGGCATTCACTCTCGTGATAACATTATGTAAGACTTAGTCATAGCCATCTAGGGAGAACGTCTCCTATTGGCCTTGACAGAACAAGATATGGCCACATGTCTCTTCTGGGAGCTAAAAATGGCCCTCAGGCTGATTACTGATCAGAAAGTAGGGACTTCAATCCACAACTACAAGGGACTAGATACTTCTAGGCATCCGAATGAACTTTGAAGAGGATCCTGAGCCTCAGGGAAAGGACAGCTCTAGCACATACCTTCACTTCAATATTAAGAGGGATGTGGGCAGAAGCTCATGCCATGCCCAATGGTTCACCTTGAAAATTGTGAGATTATTTTAAGCCACTAAGTGAGTGCTGATTTGCTCGGCAGAAATAGAAAACTAACATTGGTATTAAACATTTATTGAGGGAATCTATTTTTCTTTTATCAGATATGAGGGAATCTATTTTTCTTTTATCAGATATGAAATCACTCTAGTTGGGAGATGGGGAGATGAGGGAGTGATGTTTTTGGATCTCCCAAAACAATAGTGATGTAATGCTAAGGAGAAAGACCAGAACCAAGAGAGAAAAGAAAATACAACTTCTCTTCAAAAAATCACATTTTAAAAAAAATTGTATCAGCACAAGAAACTTGGTTCCAAGGTGTGTTCAAGCAATGTCCTACTAATGTCATAGAACACTGCCAAAATGGATGCCCTGATATTCTTCACTCATTTTAATTCTATCCAAGATGGCGCCCACTTTACAATGGTTCCACTTATAATTTTTTCACTTTACGACTGGGAGAATGATGCACCAAACTCCAAACTTTGAATTTGGATCTTTTCCCAGATGAACAATATGTGGTAGGATCTTCTCCCTCCATGCTGGACAGAAGCCTGGGTCACAGTTCCCAGTCAGCCAAAAGATCATGAAGAGAAACAACAAATACTCTAGGTGTGCTTTTGCTGAGCTCCACGGTTCCACAGGTTGGGGACATTAAATGCATTTTTGACTTCAGACATTTTCAACTTTGGACATTTTCAACTTATATGGTTTTATTGGAATGCAGCCTCGTGGTAAGTCAAGGGGCATCTGTACATAAGGGTAGGAATGTCAAGATAGACCTGTAAAAACAAGGAGTTCTAGTTAATTTACTACTTTTCCTGCCATTTGTGTACTGTGTAACAAAAACATACTGTAAAGTTGATTTTCTTCTAAATAGTATAGCTGAAGCTTTCTTTTCCCAGTTGGTGACCCATCTCAAAATACTATTAGAGTATTTTAACTATTTTAGTTTGTATATTTAGTCAGTATGATAATCACAATCATCAAAATCATTATCCCCCATTGTTGAGCAGTTAGGCAGTTTTCATGATTGGACATCTTTTATAAATGTGCCATTTGAATGCTTTTTAATTGTTCCTCATGACAGATTTTGAAAAGTGGGCTTATTATAACATTCAACACAAACCATACAGGTTATCCTTAAAGAAACACTTCAAAAAGATTGAATTACCTCTAAAGCCACCTAACCACCTCACCAGATATCTTTAAAGACCTGATCAGTAAATAACATATCGTACCTTTCAGAAAGTATGATTGATTATTCAGAAAGCACGTCACACTACCTAATCACACATTATGTTTGACACACATCACTGTGTGCTTGTATCTATGTATAGACAGGGCAGAGAGGTTCAGTGTTCACTGTTGCAAACTAACAGTTCTTAAGCATAAAAATAAAACTATACTTTAGAGTCATCAATAACAATTACAATAAAGTAATACAAACTTACATATTTTACATATGCACATGCATATTTATATATGTAGCTGGATGGAAGTATAGAGAGAGTACATGAAGGTTGCTAGAAATGTCAGAGGATAGACATAGGAGAAAAGATCAAAAAGTGTGAATTAACAAATCTTTTAAATAAATATTCATGCAAGATTTTGAGTTTTGATGATGAATTGGTCACAGACTCTTCAAATATCCATACATTTTAAAATTATTTTCATCTGTTGATGATTGAATTTGAGGAACAAAATTTACATATATATATGCATATATATACACACATGCTGTCTGCATAATAGAGAGGGTATAGAAGTATGTGAATTTTTTAATATACTTGCACTCATGTTTTCCTGTATGTGAGATTATACCTGTCGGATTGTTCTTCTGTCCATCAAGTAATTTTTTCATTGTTGTGTAATAAATACACCTATTTTATTTTTATTGAAAAGGAGATCAGTTAGAACTTCCATTAACTTCTAGGAGATTGTGGATGAAACTTGTAAATTTGCATCTACCTTTCCAACATTTCTTGTCAAAGGAAGAGACAAAATTTAAGAATTCTAGGAGCATGGGGATTTTGTTGTCCCTGTCACTCTGGATGGACTTCAGGTTCAGGTGGGTGTGTTCTGAAAAGACTTCACCTTGCTGTACCATGGACAGAGCTGTGCTCATCCTGAAGATAGGCCCACACTTCACGCACTGCAGGAGGTAGTCACCTGCCCTTCCTCAGGACAGAACTGAACATGGTGCATGCTCATAAAGAAAGCAGATGAAAAATTTTAGAAGAAAACGAAAAGGAGAAACATTTATATTTGCAGAAGCATCAAAATTATAGGGACTTGTGTTGCTTTTAGGAATACATTATTTCCTTTCTAAGCCTAGCAAAATAATTTCTCAAGATGTTGCCTCTAAAGTGGAAAGAACATTTTCCTTTTTTTTTTTTTTTCTTTTTGTCCCCTGCTTTGTACTTGAGCACGCAACATTTAGGATAGCAGAAATGTGTGCAATGTTGGTTTCAAGTCTATCGGCATCAAATACGTTTTCTGAGCCACAACAGGACAAGAAGGAATTAGAAATATTGACATGGGGCATGGGACTTCTTCTCTGCCCTCTTCTCACTCCAGTATGCTTCCAGGAGTTGATAGCAATTTCTACCCAGGAAGCTGTAATAAATAGTGATGGTTTGTTATTATTTCAAGGTAATAACAGTTATCTTGAAATAGATAACTGTTCAGTAAAAGCCAACCTCCACACCCCACACTGGAACTTTCTTAGAGAACTGTGCATAGCTGGTTAATCAACTCGATTGCTACTCAATTCCAGGGGGTATGTAAGTTTTACATTTATTTGCCAAAATTCCCTTTCTTTTCACCCCAGCAAGAGCCAGGACATGATTTAGAAGAATGCAGAGGTTCTAACACAGATGTCACACAGCCTCGGCATGCTCACATGGCACACTGTGACCGACTCTTCCTCCTACATATCATGCCCCCATACAGGTAGCATGAGATACAGGCAACTGCCATCAGGTTCCAGATTGTTTTAATACAGGGCATGCATTGACTCTTGTGACAATAAGTGTGTTTGGCATTTATCTTCTTAGCAGGTCAATTACTGAATGCCACCCATATCAGAAAGGGCGATTTAGTTTCTTTTTATTTCCTTCTGTTGAATCCCTAATGGACCCCTAAATCATAAAAACACTCTTTTCTGGAACACATAGCAAGTTCATTATGTTTTCTCCCTTTTCCCAACCCTCTTCTCACCAAGCTATAACCTCCTGGGAAAAACAAGTCTGAAGTTGAAAGATTAAAATGATACAGAAGAGAAAATTAAAAAAAAAATGATTCTCACTTTATTCCATTAATTTACATATTTCATAAGAAGAATTAAAGAAATGATACATATCAAGTTTTGTTGGACTTACAACTCAGGTATAGTTATGAAATTTTTGTTTTTGAAAACCTTGAATAACACTGTGCTTTGGGTCTTGTGCTTTTATCAGAAAATATCCTCTGGAGATCCTACTGCTCGACCGTCAAGGTGAAAATGGTCATAGAATTCATGTCATTTCCCAAGATGGTGTGATTGTTATTATTTCTTATTAAATGGACAAGATGACAATCACAGATAGGAATAGTTTTATGCTCCTTAGGGTTGTAGCACTTTTTACTTCACAAGTACAATATAATCAAATCCGTGAAAAATATCTGCACAAAAAAAAATAGAACAATTCAGTTTGTAAATGCACTACATTCAACAATTCAACAAAGTGATATTTTTTACCATTGTAGGATTTAAACTATGGTTATAAATTAGAAAACACTTAAGAAAGACCTTTAAAATCATTGCAAAGTGGTTCTTAAAATTTAGTCTGGTTAAGGATTACCTGAGATGTTTATTAGAAATATACATTTGGCTGAGAGTGTAGCTCAGTGGTAGAGCACTTGCTTAGCATTTATGAGGCCCTGGGTTCCATCTCTGGTACCAAAAATACCTACATTAATTGACATCATCATAGAGAATCCAATTCAATATATTTGGCAAAAGTCCAGGTAATGCTCATGAGGCAGTCTGTGGAATCATCCTCATAAGAAACAGCTGTGAATCCTCCAAAGCAAGGGTTTCTTTTTCCCTTTAAGTTAAAAAAAATGTTGATTCTCATTAACAAACTGCAGTCAATTTTACTGACATTATGAATCCAATTTATTTTCAAATATATTCAAGCAAAATGGATTAATGTTCTGAATGACTGTGCTCGTCTGCTTCCCATGACTGTAACAAAATACCTGAGGTAATCAGCTTCAGAAGAGAAAATATTTATTTTGGCTCACAGTTTTGGAGGTTTCAGTCCATGGTTGATTGGCCTTCTTGCATTTGGACTTGTTCAAGAGAGCACATGGTGTCAAGAGCATGTGGGGAAACAAAACTGCTTAACTCTTTGCTGCCATGCAAAAAATAGGAAGAAGAAGGGACTGGTCACACTCTCTACTTTGAGGACATATCCCTAGTGACCTAAAAACCTCATACTGAGCCCCAACTCTCAAAGTTTCACCACAGGCTGGGGACCAGCCTACACCTGATCTTTGGGGAATCTTCAGGTCCAAATTATAACAATAAATTAGGCCTTCAAATTGCAATATTTCTTATAATGATTTCTGGAATATTTTTGTGTGTCTTCCTTTTTGCTAAATGTTCATATGTTTTTCTTAGTTTTTAAAGTGTGCTTTATGTTTTAATAAATATTTTTGGAATATGAGTAAAATTTTTAAAAATTCGTAACAATATAGATCTGTTTGTTTTTATCTAGGAATCCATAGTGGATATCAAGAGCCAACTTCATGCACAATGATCTGTTAAATCTGTTTTTAGCATCTTTCCCTCATTATAACTTTCATTATTCCCAAAGTGATCTATGTCTCAGAAAATGTTAAAAACTTAACAGAAACTTGGAGAGTTACAGAATCGCAAAAGTCAAATTACTAGCCTGTTGTTAAAGAAATGACCTGCCATCTTGGGAGTGGTGATAATTCCCCTTAAAGGGAATTAATAGGGTATAGTAGGAGCGCATCATTTCTTTGTTCTTTTCCAGCCTGGTGAGATAGGGTGTTACAAAGTGGTTGCTTAGTAACTGGCCCAGTATGGCCATTTTTCCTCTCCCCATATGCAGACATAGTTAATTGCCAGACTTTGAATTATTACAGTAATTTTCTATTTCAGTGACCTTATTGATATAAGAGAGAATTACAGAATTTCTAAAGTCAAATTTTCTGGTCCAGTGTAGCATATGATAATAATACTGTATTCTGTTTTTTTTTTTTCTTTGTAACCTTCTCATTTGAACTAAGAGAAAACAAAGTCTCAAGAAAGATGTGTTGACTTGGTTAAGATCATTAAGATAAAACACAGATGAGCCCAGGAGGCTTAAGACCAGGTCTATCTTCCAAAATCAATGGCATGCTTTTTCATCCAAACTCAACAATATTTCAATTTTGTTTTATTATCATTAATTCATTTCCTTGATATCAAGGACTAAAACAGCATGCACACTTCCCCAGATTTCTGATTACTTCAAATTAGTCAATGCTGCTTAGACCTGAATTCGAAATAAGGGTTTCTCTTATTTTTCAAAACCCTGATTTATGGAACTACAGTTTCAATATAAAAATTTCTCAGATGTTATTCTCTCAGTAGAACAAAAACTAAGAAATGCCCAAAGAATTGAATTCTTCTACAAGGACTTGACATTTCACTTATGCAGGGTTTTAATCTATATTAGGAAACTTCTGTCCATAATCTTCTCTGACAAGATAGTCTTTAGGACACTTCCATACAAAAATTTGTTAAATTCTTATTATAATTTTAGGCAGGGTCTTGCTTTGTTGCCCAGGCTTCTCCTGAACTCCTGGACTTCTCCTCATCCTCCTGCTTCAGACTCCCAAGTAACTGAGATTCAAGTATGTGCCACCATACTTGGTCTTATCTTTTGATATTTGTCTCATTCCCTGTTTTATATATTTTAATTTTAAATTTATTTTTAATTTTATTCTAACTTATGAATAATACTGGTATATTTAGGGAATATTTAGGGAATAAAATGTGATGTGTTGATTATTTTTTTACACTGTGGAATGATTAAATCAAGAAAATTAACAAATCCATCACTGTATACACTTGGCTGTTTTTGTGTGGTGAAAGCATTTAATAATTACTCTTTTAGTAATTTTGAACTACGTAATGCATTATTATGTGTTATGATCACCATTCTGTTCAATAACTCCTCAGATTCTGGTAGCCACCACCCTGTTCTGTATGTCCATGAGCTTGATTTTCTTAGATTCCTTATATAAATGAGATAGTGTGATATTCATCTTTCTGTGTCTGGCTCATTTCATTTGCAATAATGTCCTCCACACTTAATCATGTTGGAGTATCAAAATTTCCTTCTTCTTAAAGGTGGAATAGCATCCCATTGTGTAAAACCTCGTTCTTGATACATTCATGTCATGGTGGACACCCGGTTGTTTCCACAGACCTAAATAAAAATTTTTTAATAAAATGGGATTTCATTGAACTAAAAGCTTTTACACAGCCTGAAAACAAAAGAATGAAGAAACAGTCCACAGATTGGGAGGAAACATTTGTCAAGCATACATCTGATAAGGGCTATTATCCAAAATATAGAACTCAAATAACTTAATATTTTTTAAAAAAGTGATAGCTAAAACAAACAAACCAAAAAAACCCAAAGGACCTAAAAGGGTACTTCTAAAAAATGGATATATACCTCAACCAATGTATGAAAAAAATACTCACCATTACAAACCACTGTGGAAATGAAAATTAAAACCACAGTGAGTGATCACCTCGGACCTGTCAGAAAGGCTACTGTGAAAAAGATGGAAGGTAACAAGTGTTGGTGAAGGTGTGGAGAAAGGGGACTGGCACCTCATTGGGGGGATGCAAATTAATATAGTCATTAGGAAAAACTTTATGGAGTTTCCTTAGAATTCCATAATTAGAATTATCATATGGCCCAGCAGCAGTCACACTTCTGGGTTTTTAGTTTTAACAAAATCGAAATCAGAGTGCTGAAGAGGTGCCTGTCATCCCAGGTCATGGTCACATTATTCACAACAGCCCCTCTGCCTGCAAATGCACCTTCCACATTAGAGGATTTTCCATATATGGATATAATATCTTGGCATGGGGTGTTTTTCTATTTTCAGGTGTACTTCTTTTTTATTTTTCAAACAAGGCATTTCTTCCATTAGCACCCATACTTCACCCTCATCTTATTTCATCTGTTAAATTCTGGAATCTTCTTTATTTCTATCCTCTTCCCATTGAAACCTGAACCCACTTACTTGCTGTCGATAAGCTTATGTAGATACTTTCTGTATCTTTAGGTGTTGATCCTCATCTCTAGTCTACTCTTCCCTGGGAAATTTTTGAGAATCCTTTTCACATTTGTCTGAAGTTTGTTTGTTTTTACAGCATTTTTTTGTTTTTACTTAAATTTTCCACTTAACACTCTTTGTTGTGTAATAACATGGTGAAGAAATGAGGAAGGGCACTTGGGCTTGTGTCGAAGAGAGTCACACAACCAGCAAGGAGGCGAGAGGAAGCTAAACTTCCCTGACAACTCGCACGTGTGATAAGCAGTCCAGTGCTGGTCAGGAGAACTCCTCCACTCCTGAGAGATGAGATCCCGCATGAATCTGGTCACCCGGGCCCTGTGCTCTTGCGCTGACACCTCCCATTCCATTCCACCTCCCTACATTGCTGCTTCCAGGAATTGAACCTCAAAGTGAGTTTGTGAGGGCTCAAACCACCATCTAACAACCATCTAACCCAGCAGATTGCTGTTCAATCTACTCCAAGAGTAAGTTCTACATTTTCCAGTAATTCAGGGTGCAAAGAGACTTGTGTCTCCAATCCTCTCCCAGAAGCAGGGACTTCCCCTGACTTTCATCAGACCTCTAATTAATCAGGAACTCAACCAGGGTACATTGCCTTCTATAGTAATTTGGCAATGTCAAGGAATACAGATTAAGTATCTGTTCCTCTTAAATATAAAAAGATAATCCAATCGCTTGTATTTTAACTGAAAACTCCTAGAAGCTATCATCTCACTTCTGAGCAAATAAATATCCAGTCAGGGATATTTTCCTTGAAAAGAAAATATTCCTTTTTCTTTTCTTTTATCCTATTTTTTCTTGGTGGTACCAGGAATTGAACCTGGGGTACTTAACCACTAAGCTACATCCCCCGTCTTTTTCATTTCTGAATTTTGAGACAGGGTCTCACTAAGTTGCTTAGGACCTGGCGAAGCTGCTGAGGCTGGCTTTGAACTCACAATCCTTCTACCTCAGCCTCCTGAGTTGCTGGAATTACAAGGGATGTGCCACCATACCTGGATTGGAATCTCTCTCTCTCTCTCTCTTTTTTTTTTTTTTTTACGGTTGGTCTCCTCCCTGAAAAACTTGGTTTCCATGTTTAAGTGCTAGACATTGCCACAGATCAGCATATCAACACTAGAGGCTTCAATTCAGTGGCCCTGAATTGTGAGACCTTGAAGGTTCTTGCCCTACATACTTACTGCTACTGTTGGAGGGATAAAAAAGCAAAAGAAAGGGGAATTCTGGGTTTAGGGGCTCCAGGTAACAGGAGGGCATGCTTGTGGGAAGACTCCAGTGGCATCTTTCCTATTGTATCTGTATGATACCACGGTCCTGCTTCACCTCCTGGGTCCAGCCTTACAGGGAGAGGAGATGTCCTAGCAGCCCAAACTGAAAAGGAGCATGCAGAGCTGCCTTAGAACCTCTTTCAACTCTCTCTGTTCTGTGGTCTAAGCAATAACTGAGGATATTTTATTGTACTGTTTCCAAAGTTTCTCACCCGAGGGAGCCACCCAAAACTGAAGTGACAGGGAGTCGTGGTGCTAACAACCTGGGGTGTCCCCTCTGTACCCCCTGGGCTACTTGACTGTGCAGGTGGGGACCAGGGACAACCCTGTTGCCCTCTGGGTTCTGCTTTGCTTTCAACCAGAGGTCAAAGTCTCAGGGCAGTATGTGTGTGCACTGATGAAACTGGTGATATTACCCTAGAACGAATGTTCTGGATCATTTCCACAGCAGATTTCCACAAAACAGAGGACATTTTATTCTGCTTCAGTATTCCCTTTAGATTCTGAAATTTTCAAAATCAAACCTTCTGGTGAAGAGGAGCCTAGGTCTTGAACTGATGCCCAAAGCCTGTGGTCTGTGTGTGAACACCAATTCTGGAGTGCATGCCAGGAAGGACTATGGAGGCAAAGGACAGGGACACCTTTCTTGCTATACTCCAAGCCTAATTACTCCAGCAGAAGCTTATTCCCACAGAATTTTCTAGTGGAGGAGTGTTAGTAATAATGAGTAGTAGGGAAAAGACAAGGATTACGTTAATATTGCCCCAAAGAAACATTTTTTTGGTAATATTTTACCCTCCCCCAAATTATCTTCTAACCTCTAATTGTTCCATGCCAGTAGCTATCTATGTGTCCATGTTTTCTGTCCATGAAGTTAAAAGTGACATCATTTTAAGACCTTGATAACACATATCATGTTTTATTTTAAGTAGGATTGAGTTCTATCGAGATGAAAGAGGAACTTTTTATTAATTTATTAAATGTACATTACCAGGTAAAATGGCAGCACAGCTGTCTCTCTTCCCTTTTCTTTCTGAAACACCTGGATCTAGGCTTCTGCACAACACCATGTAAAGCCAGGGCTTGGGGAACCACGTGATTGTTGTGCTTTTGGTTCTCAGGTTCATGTGTCCAGCCCACACCTCATCTCTTACCTCTTCCTGGTCCCAGACCTGCCAACGTTTATCACATATATGGTTCAGTCCCCCCATCCCGCCAGATCTAACACAGAGACAGTTATTTTGTTTTTTTCTTTGAACACAAGCACTTCCATGCAAGTATGATTGAAGCTCCCTCCACATCTGCCAGTCAACTGACCTGGGTCAGGAGCTCACTCTTTCCACCCCAGCCCACCCCATCCATTAAGCATGTGCGTCTGTTTCACTCCAATAGCTAGCATGGAATCCAAGCAAAATTCTCCCCATATAGCAGAGGGAAATGTAAAACAAGGACATATAGGTTCTGCAACATGTTTTTATTATTCACATTTTTTTTTCTGTTGATACAATCAATTCACCAATCTATTCTTTCATGGTTACCTTTGGTCCTAAAATGTTCATATAGCTTGTCTTACAGGCAATATTTTGTATCAAATTGGATTGTGCCTAAAAATATTTTCAAAAAAATTCTATTAACTCTCTCCTGCTTGAAAATTTTCACCATAGTTTCTGGAAGGCTGGTTTCCTTGTGCAATAAACCATGGGGGCTTCTTAAAAAGTGTTGCTATTCAAATCATGGTTGCCTTGGCTGCTTCGAGCCATTAACCCAGTTTCACATTCCACAAAGATCCACTTCCCCTTTCCGCGCTGCATCTCTGCAAAAGCTACTTTTCCATTTCCTACATGAGGCCTCTGTTGTTCTTTCTTCTTTGCCTGTTCAAATCTTTTCAGCCATTGCAAGACGGGCGAGCTGGAACTTTCTTTGTAATGTCTTTGGGGTTGGTTTTTCCTGTAGATTCCTGCGCTTCTGTGAGTTGGCCATCTGTGTTAATATTCACTCGTGTGTAACTTGATATTGTTTTCTATTTTTTTCAGCATATATCCCATCTCCCTCACTAAATTTTAAGCTCCCTGAAGAAAAGAACTGTGCCTTTTGACTTTTTTAAAAAACATTCTTTACTGTTACTGATACTGCGGTGTACATTCATTACCAAATAGCACAATAGTATCCAATATTATTGAATCATTGTATTTGAGGTCAGGCTTAAAACCATCTTAATGCAGTATTTGGGGAAAAATACAATACTGTGTATTCATGGACTTTAAAGAGTATTTAATACACATGTGCAGAACATAGCCTATCATGGTATCCTGGGTGTTTTACACCCAGGGAATATTCACAACAGGATTGTGACATTCTTAATAAGCAGGCATCAGTGTGTTGCATACTGCCAACCCCATCCATGGCTCCACAAAATGACTCTTGATAAGACAGAACAGAGGAGGAGAGTTAGAGAAGAGATGGGCAATGGGGTGGAAGGATCTGCAGCTGTTTCTTTTCATTCATTCACTGAATTCTCTGTAAATATTGGTAGGGCTTGCAAAGTGGCAAGCAGCATTGCTGTCAATTAAAATGAGTGCTCACATCCTGGCAAGAGTAACAGGGGTCTGAGTGTCAGGCAAAGCAGGTAATGATGTCATACCCTGCATGAGCGCTTGCTCTGACTCCCCCCACCCCACCCTCCGTGCTCCTAATTTATTTACTCTATATATTTGAATATATATTTTAAGTGAGCCAACTCCTGGAACGTAATCAATGCTAGTTCCAGACTGATTTTTTATTGTTTATTGTAAGGTTCGTTTTGTCTGGGATTTGGGTTTGCATTTGCACAGGCAGATGTCTTTTTGTAGAACTGAAATGACAGATCAGAGTTTTAATGCTGCCCTTCTATTTGCATATTTAATGGCTTGCATCCCATTTTATTAGTATATTATCTGATGAAGAATTCTGACTAATTAATTTCACCTGAAATTGTATGCAGCCGTATGAAAAATGACACTTGGCCATTTGTAGAGACCAGCTGTGTATTAGAAATATCTGATCCCCATCTGCAGGAGTAAAAAGAGTGAGAGAAAACAGCTGATTGTAAAAAAAAAAAGTCGCTTTTCCTTGTGCCCTGAAGGTATTACTATTGGCACGTGTCCTTATAACTCGGCCTCTATTCCAAACATTAACTCAGAAGTTTACGCTGAGCATCATTCGGTGGGACAACTTCACTTTCCATGATTTTAGTTTTAATTTGTAGTAACGCTAATGTGATTGGGTTCCACCCACACGCATGCACTCTCTGCCTTCAATTCCTGCCTGAATCACACGCAGCCAACTTCATTTGGACCACAAATCGTTTTGGCCTAGCTGGCAGTGGAAATCGATGAACAAAAAGCTGGGAGAGTGGGAATATCATGTTCAAAGATAACCCCCAGGATCAAACGTGGCCCCTTAGAAAGGCCACCAGATCCCGTAACAGGACCCTGATAAACACACGCACGCTCTCATTTTCTCTTCCTCTCCGTGTCTTGCTCTGCATTTCTGTTTGGATTCTTTGTCTGCCCTGACAACAGATGGTGTTTTAATAAAGTCCAGTAGGAATATTACTGTGAGTAAACAATGCTGCACATGCCAATTCCATAATTGCTGGGTACTGATTCAGCCTCTTACCTGCTGCCTCCAAATTGGGCGAGAACCAACTGCGCTCGCACCTACCGGCAGCAGCCCTGCCCGCCCCCAGCTGCGGCGTGCTTCCGCAGCTAGCCTCACCGTGGAAGGTAAATTGCAGCTCCTGTCATGCTTCTTGGCACCGGGGCTGGCGAACGCTGCCATCTGGCTTGTCATCAAACACGGCCATTGAGTCTCTCAGAGATGCAATGGCTTTTTAAAAAAATCTTGCTATTTAAAAGAAAAAATAATTGACGCACATAAAACGTATTATCTTTCTCTTTGCAGGCACAGTCTATTCTAAAATAACAGTTTGAGCTTCTTTGAGCAATAGCTTGCAGAGTGTTGTTTTTCCCCCCTACTGATTCCCACGCTCAATGGGATTTATAGTCTAAAATATGCTAATGCAAATTTTAAAGACATTGGATCTGGCCAAGAAACGCCTGGTTGTCTTATTGAGGAAGGGCAAAAAGTTCAGTTACCTATCTAGAGTATTTTCGTTGTTTTGTTTCTTTTCCATTGTTTAGAAATATATCTGCAACCCTTTGATCATATTGACTTAAAAAACGGTGCAGGTGAACCAAAGATATGCGGTGATCCAAATGCATCATTGTCCCTTCCCAATTGTCCCCTCAAACTACCTACTAACTAGAAAATTCCAGGAATATGGAGTGGCTTTTGAAGCCCCAAAGAGGCAAATCGGAGTTCACTCACTTTGTAAGAAAGCCAACAGCATGTGACGTTTGTCCCAGGGTCATGTTTTAAGTGACATCCAGTTTCTTCAAATACTACTATTTTCAATAGCGTGTTCTAAACACATTTGGTTGTGACTGCAATCACAAAACCAAACAAATTGCAAATGTACTGCAGAAACGGCCAAGTTGCACTGACGGTAGAGGAAGGTTAATGTTGCTGGCTGACATACTCAGAGAGAAGCCTCCTTTTCCTGTTCTTTCTGTTGAAGTAAATGAAATACGCTAAACTGATATGAAGGGACTATTAACGAGTAGGACAACTTTGCCTAGACAGATTTCTACTTGAAATATTAGTAGTTTGTCATTTTACCCTCCACAGATTTTTAGATAAAATGATTCAAAATTGATTTTTTAATAAAAAATTAAATTAAAAAATTTAATAAAATTTTAAGAATTTAAATCCCATCCCAAAGCAGACAAAATATTCAAGCTCTTTTACACATAATCCATTCTTCTTACTTTTTTGTTTTGTTTTGTTTTGTTTTGTTTTTGATACCAGGGATTGAACAGGGTGCTTACCCACTGAACCACAGTCCAGACCCCTTTAATTTTTTTTTTATTTTTTATTTTGAGGCTTTGAACTTTCAATCCTCCTGCCTTAGCCTCTGTGCTGCTGAAATTACAGGCATATGCAACTGTGTCTAGCACATTACCCATTTCAACAACCTCCAATCCACAGCTAACAATGACACTTCTATCAATACCATATCCACCTTCCCCTCCCTGGTTTATTTGAAGCAAATTCTATGTATCCTGTGACTCTAAGTGCAAATAATTCTCAATGTCATTTTAAAACTTAAAGAAAATTTGCAAGAGTAGTACAAGGAACTTCTAGCAACTCTTAACCAAAATCTGCTATTGTATGTTTGGTTTAACTAAAGAGAATAAATTATTTATCAGAATAATTTGTGAGTACATCACAGCTACTCTAATACAATATAGTTGCTCAATTCACAATAGCTAGATTGTGGAACCAACCTAGATGCCCTTCAATAGATGAGTGAATAAAGAAACTGTGGTATATATACACAATGGAATTTTACTCAGCCATAAGAGGAATAAAATTATGGCTTTTGCAGATAAATGGATGGAGTTGGAGATGGTCATGCTGAGTGAGATTAGCCAATCCCAAAAAATCAAAGGTTGAATGATTTCTCTGATAAGTGGATGATGATACATAATGCAGGGTGAGAGGGAGGCAAGAATGGAGGAAGGATGTATTTCATAGGGAAAAAAAAGGGGGATGGGATTGGGGAGGGGGTTAAGAATACTAACAGAATGAGACAAACATCATTACACTATGTACATGTATGATTACACAAATGGTGTGACTCTACTTGTGTACAACCAGAGAAACAACAGCTGTACCCCATTTGTGCACAATGAATCAAAATAAATCTAAAAAAATGTGGAAAAAAGAAGAATGACTGGAGTCAGACACGCATTTTAGATGTATATGTGTGTGTGTATTTCTACATCTACATTACACTATTATAACAAATAAAAAACAGCAAAAACTGTACATATCATTTTTCAATGCTATAATATTATGTTTCAAATATTGGAAATAAATGAGCCTTACACCAGAGTCTCAAAAAATAAAAATAAAAATAAATAAATACATCTAGTGACCAAAACCAATAAGAATTTAGTATGTTATCATTTGGGATCTTCCAAGTCCAAATGAGATTTCTAGGGGTCACATGAATAAGGCAGCTGATCTTCTGCAGGGTCCTGAGTGAATCTGTTGCTTTTCTTTCCTGGCTTCTAGAGAATCCCTTTTCCTTCAGTGTCCAGAGACAGCCTGCATTCCTGGGCTTCCATTACTCTGAACTCCGCTCAGTCCTTCCAGTTCCTTCTAGGACTGGCCCCCCTTCCTTCCTCTTTCAATTTATAAAGAGGCTTGTAGTGACCCTGGGCCCACCATGATTACCTGGGTTCATCTCCTCGGATCAGCATTCTCAGTCCCATCTGCAAAGTCCCTTCATCATATAAGAGAACATGTTTGCTGGTTCTACAATTCAGACATCATCTAAGGACCATTATTCTGACTATATCGAGGGAGATGGAGGTATTGCATATTCTATCTCCAATTTTTCTCTGAGGACTTCCCAAGAATGAGGACTTTCTCTCGTATAGTCACAGCAAAATAGTCAAAATTAGAAAATGATCTAATCCCTGCTCCATATCTATTTCTTTAATTCTTTCAGTAACAGTCTCCACTCACTACGAGAGAAAACGTGGGATTCCACATTATATGTAATTGTCATGTTTACTTGGCATTACTTAACTTCAATCAATTTTATTAGTCTTTTTTTCCAGACATTTCTGAAGTATAGAGACCTGTTATTTCTCAAGTGTTCTTTCCTTTGTATCTGTCCAGTGGTTTTTATGATTACATTTAGATTTGAATTCGGGGCTGGTGCGATGGCTAAATTGTATATAACAACTTGGCTAGTTATAGGACACAACTGTTGAGTCAAATGTTAATCTAGATGTCACTTTGAAGGTGTTTTGTAGGTATGGTCAATATCCAGGATTACTTGACTTTGAGTTTACCCTCAATTCAATAGGTGGGCCCCATCCAGTCATTTGATGCCCAAGAGCAAACCTGGGGTTCTCCCGGGAGGAAGAATTTAGCCTCAACACTACACCACAGAAACCCTGCCTGGGTTTCCAGTCCACCCTATAGATCTTACACTTGCCATTCCCACAAGGGCATGAGCTGATACCTTAAAACACATATCTTTATGTAAATGTGTCCTATGAGGTCTGTTTCTCTGGAGAATCCTGAATGACTCAGTTTGTGTGGCAAAGAGTAGACACTGGTCCTCCTCAAGGGGTCTGAACAGGAGGCACCTCAAGTCTGTGTGTCCTGGGACTGGAGCTCTTGACACTGATCCCTTGGTTAAGGTGGTGTCACCCGTCTTGCAACTGTGAGGTCACTATATTTCTCTGTCCATGACTAATGAGTCCTATGCAGGGTGATTCTTTCAGGTTGTGTACATTTAGAGCCTTTCATCCTACCCTCCCTCACTCGTTTGGCATCCATCCATTGCTTTCTACGCCTTCATTTCTTCCATATTAGTGAAAACTTTATTATAAACAAGAGATTTTCCTTTTCTTCTATTAAGTGATTTAATTATTTATTGGAAATCTGTATAAATTTATGTATTCTTATTTCATTTTATGGATATAATTAATGATGTGCTGTGGCCAGCTCACTTACACACGAGGACCCGTTTTAAGCATCTCTTTCCAAATCAGTGGCATAGTGTGGGTAGCTTGAAATCACTCATAACGGGAATATTCACACTGTAGAAATCAGCAAACACTGCCAATAAAGGCTTTTTTTTTCCTTTACAGAGAGCCTGTTACCAGCACACCATTACTATCTATATTCATTTAACGATTAAATAGTAATGTGATCTGTAGGAGCCCCATCAGGCTGCAACCTATATATACTTTTGATATGGTTCCATTCTTCGAACAATTCTGGATTTTCTGTCTCAATCTATGTTGTAGGAACGGAACATCTTGTACTAGCCCTGAAGTCAGTTATTATTCCAAGGAAATCTGTTTCCTTTTAGTGAAGAATCATGTTTAGAAATCAAGATATGTGCTGGGTCTTTTTCCATGATATCAATCGGCCATTGCTTCTTCAGCAAAGGGAAAGACCACATGGATTTATTCACATTGATTTCTATATCTATATTCAAAACAACAGGTTTATTCTGATACCAAAACAACAGGTTTATTCTGATACCTACAAATAGTACTCTAACACCACAGGGTAGAATTTAGTCTTTCTCCTTTTCATACTTACAAATTTATTCTCTGACAGTGGAAAACCTACTCCTATTATCCTCAATACAGTTAATAGTGTCTCCAAGCTAAACAACACGGAAGTATACAGAAATTATGCAAAGTTTCAGAATTGCTAGCTTACCTCACTGTGGAAAGCATTCCAATACCTAAAATTAGGATTTACCTGTAGTTCTTTTTTAAAGAAAAGTTTGTGTGAAACAAAATACACACAGTTTAAATTCAAACTTTGATAAGTTTTGACAAAGGCATCAACCCATACCCCAAATTTGTATAAAGTTAAAGAACATTTGCATCTTGTAAGAATATTCTGTTGTGTCCATTTTTCAATTAGAAAGAGCTATCAGTTTCTGATTCTTAATGCTATGATTTCATTACTTAGTTTTGTCTGGTACTGAACTTCATGAAATTAACCACTGAGCTTAACAACTGAACTTAACCCACCCTTTTGATTTTTCATTTTGAGACCAGATCTCACTCATTTTGGGACAGGGTCTTGGAAAGTTGCTTAGGTCCTCTCTAAGTTGCTTGAGGCTAACCTTGAACTTAGGATCCTCCTGCCTCAGCCTTCAGTCTCTAGGAATACAGGCATGCACCAGTGTGCCTGGCTTGCACTTCTTGAAATGAAATCATGGATTTCACAACATCATATGTTGTGATTTGCTTTCCTTAACATAATATCTCTGAGATTTATGCTTGCATTTTTTGTGCAGGAAGTTCTTCATTTTTATTGTTGAATAATACTCCTTATATTAACATGCCACAATTTGTTTATCTACTTTCAGGTTGATTGGAATTTCAATAATCTAGTTTGGAGCTACTAAAAATAAAGTTGCCATGAAAACTCTCATACAAGTATTTTTGTGAGCACATATTTTAATTCATCTTCAGAAAATGCCTAGGGGTAGAATTACTGGGTCATAATGTTGGAATAGATTTAGTTTCAGATGTGAAAATGTTTTCAAAAGTAGTTGTAACTTACTTCTTCTCTTAACCAAAATGTGATAATAAGGACTGAATTTAATCTCTGATTTTAACAAGGTAATATAGACAGCCCCCACCCCTTGGTACCAGGGACTGAATCCAGGTCCCTGAGCCACATTCCCAGCCACTATTCTGATTCTGAGACAGGGCCTCACTAAATGACTGCAGCTGGCTTTGAACTTGTAAACCTCCTGCCTCAGCCTCCCAAGTCTCTGGAATTATAGGCAAGTGCACTGCTCCCAGCAGACAGTTTTTGAAACAAAAAGTTTCAACACTGGACAACTGTCAATACAAGGTGATGATCCTTGATCCTTGAGAGAGAGAAACAGTAAAAAAGAAATAAACAACAAAACAAAACAATGCAAAAACTCAATGGGTTCATCAATGTACTCTGCAGAGGATAGGTCACTAAAGAGATCAGTAAATATGAATGCAGTAGGAAAATAGCAGAAGAGTGAGAAGAGTGAGCTCAGAGAATCAGTCAACTGAAGACTGTTCAGGAGGAGAACTGAGGAGGAGGAGGAGAACAGATTCAAGAGAAAGCACTGGAGAGGATGCAGGGCACAGAGACAAACCTCCAAAGAGCTACAGAGAGATTATGAGAGTCTTTGCTGAGTATTGACCTACATACACATGAGAAAAATACACCAAGGTGCAATGACTTAGTGTACCTAAACAAACAAAAGGAAACAAGAAAACCCAAAACAAAAAACAAAATGAAACACAAACACAGTCGAGAAAATAAGAATTTAAAATCAGCATGAGAAAAAAGACAATAGTAGGTGTGAGGAACACAGGAATAATGAGAGATTTCTTACTTCTAACTACACAGACCAGAAAATAATGTAGAAACATGTTTGTTGGGAGGAGAATACTGTTCACCCAGATTTTTTTTGCCCAGAAAAATTACCTCTCAAAATCAAAGGAAGTGGACCTTTTTCCCCACATCCTCACCAATACTTTTTGTTGCTTATTTTCTTGATTGTTACCATTCTGAACAGAGTGAAATGAAATCTCAGTGTAGATTTAGTTTGCATTTGTCTAATGGCTAGTGATGATGAAAATTTTGGGGGGGTATTTGTTGATCAATTGTATTTCTTCTTCTGTGAAGTGCCTGTTCAGTTCCTTTTTCCATTTATTAATTGGGTTATTGGTGTTTTTGGTATTGTTTTTTTGAGTTCTTCATATATCCTGGAGATTAACGCTCTATTTGAGGTGCAGGTGGCAAAGATTTTCTCCTGTTCTTAGGCTCTCTGTTCATGTTCTTGATTGTTTCTTTCACTGTGAAGAAGCTTTTTAGTTTGATACCATCCCATGTATTTATTCTGTATTCATTCTTGATCTTACTTCTGCAGTTTAGGAGTTTTGTTGAGTAGTGTTGGACTTTTTGAACAAGTCCATTCTTATGTTGACATGAAGAAGATTTGGGCCTACATTTTCTTTTACTAGGCACAGGGTCTCTGGTCTAATGTATATGCCTTTAATCCACTTTGAGTTGAGTTTGGTGCAGGATGAGAGATAGGGATATAATTTCATTTAGTTACATATGCATTTCCAGTTTTCCCAACAGCATTTGTTGAAGAGGCTGTCTTTTATCAAGAATATAAGTAACATAATAAATGTTGTCAAGTATGTGGGGAAAAAGGTACACATACATTGTTAGTGGGATTGCAAATTGGTGCAACCACTATGGAAAGCAGCATGGGTAGTCCTTTGAAAACTTGGAATAGAACCACCATTTGACCCAGTTATCCCCCTCCTCAGCATATACCCGAAGGACTTTAAAGTCAGCATGTTACAGTGACATAGCCACATAAGTGTTTATATCAACTGAATTCATAATAGCTAAGCTATGGAACCAACCCAGGTGCCCTTCTACAGAAGAATGGATAAGGTAGTATATATACAATGGAATAGTACTCAGTGATAAAGAAAAATGAAATTCTGGCATTTGCCAGTACTGGAGACTATTGAGCTAAGTGAAATAAACCAATCTCCCCACTCCAAAGGCTGAATATTCTCTCTGATATGTGGATCCAGACTCATAATGGGTGGTGGGGGGGGATGAAGGTTCACCAGATTGGACAGGATGGGGGAGAGGGGGATGGAAATTGGAAAGAGAGTAGAATGAATCAGACTTAACTTTCCTATGTTTGCATATGAATACATGACCACTGTAACTATACATCTTGTATGGTCACAAAAATGGGAAGTTACACTCCCGGTATGTATAATATGTTAAAATACATTTACTGACATGTATAACTAAAAAGAACAAATAAAAAATCAAAAAATAAATAAATAAAGGGATAAACAAGAGTTTTTTCAGGTAGGCAAATATGTTCATTTTTCCTTGGTTATATTTAGGATTTAGTTACAAATCCTATAAGATTAACTAGATACCACTTTACTCCTTACTTCTGTGATAATGAGAAAAAGAGCTAACCTGCGATAATATGAATCAGCTAGAGAAAACAATGCTATTAAATCTCTTCCTCCCCACTAATGCGAGGCATTCCCCATCACCTGAAATAATGATACCCAGGATATCATGATTACAGGGTGACATAAATGTAGGTTTATCTTCACAATTCACATCAATCACCAGTGGGGATCCAGGGAGATCAAATGACCCAAAATCTATGCCATTATTTTTTCAAAGGCCTTTCTCAACCAGGGTTCCTCATAAGAACCCCATGACATACAGAATGATTTGAGGGACCATTTTTTTCTCATTTGTTTCTCATGGATAGATGTAACGATGACCATTCTGGTTAAAAAGGAGGTGAGCAAAGTAGGTATATACAGAAGACACCTGGGGCTGGTTAGTAGTGCCTAATTCTTTCATGGAAGAAAAGTTTGACAGATTTGCAAATAATAAGCAGCAGGCTGAAAGGAAAAGTAGAATAATAATGAGGAAGGGATTCAGAAGGTTGCTGATTTGGATCTTTATCATCTAACCAGACTGATGATATCCAGTTTTTCTGGAGCCTGGAGGTGTTCCCTATTTGGGAAATATCCAAACTGTCCTTACTCGATGTTAGTGAGCAAAAAAATATAACTTATGCAAAAATCCCAATAACTTTTCCTATCTCAAAATACTCAGTAAAGATGGCTCCAATGAGTCTCAATTCTATATAAACCACTGAAAGAATAATATTCATTTCAAAAGAAAATTGCAAGCCTATTTTTTAAAGAATGGATAAATTGCTTATAAACATTTTTGAAGATATTTAAGAAAAATGCCTTACATTTGTTAAATTAACACATTTTTTTCTACTCACTAATTGGAGAATAACAGAAAAATCTATTTCTGTAATTTGGGCTCTTTCCAGTAACAAATATTAAAATCTTCACCTTAATATGGCATGCATAAATTGGGCAAAACTTTGTATTCCATGAGGGTGAAAAACCTCTATACATCACTGAAGTCAAGGATTATATGAGCCTCTCTTAATATTTGGAAATGAATGTTACCATATGTGATGGTCTGCAAAGCTATTTGCTTTATCAAGTTTAACAAATATAATTTATAAGACTAATAACTTTTAATTCTTTCTGAATCACTTTTGACTTTGTGACTATTTCACAATTTCTTATTTTGGAACTGTTCCTTTTAATCATATTGCCATACATTTAGATCAATTTGACCCTCTCCTTGTTTAGAGTACTGACTTTCTGAAAATTCTCAGTGTAGTCTTGTGATTTCTGGTCTCCTCAAGAAAAGAATTTCATGTGATCATACCAGTGTCTGGGTCCCTTGATAGTTACAGTAACGATATGTCAACATTTTATGAATAGTTAGCTTTGAAAAATATTCACATGCCAGGATGTGGATTTTTCAAACAATTTAACATGCTGCCATATGACAGCCACATAGACCTTTGCAGAGAAATGTCTTCTTCCTTCTGTAGTGACCAATAGTGAAATGAAGATTTTTTAGTAATGTGGAATTTCTGATAACTGGTTCCTTACAGAAATAGAAAGCTACATAACTCTCTTGCTTAATCTCCCTCTCTCTTCTAAAAACCTGTGTTGCTTGATGAATTATAGCTCATGTTTGAGGACTTTGAACCTCTTTAACAGAGATCAGGACTTAGAAATTTAAGGCTCTTCAATGAAGCTGAATAATAGTTTTTTTCTTGGCTCTGGCCTTTTTAATCCTTCAGCAAAGACCAGAATATAGAACTTTGAAACTGTTTAACAAAGTTATTTATTATTCAGAGTGTTATTATCTTGTACCCGTTGTTGGGTATGCTAATTTCTCCAGGTCAATGACAACATCAATATTTCCTATGGAGATTCACTCTCTAAGATCATATTTACTAGTACAGTCTACTTTTAGAAAAAGATATTTTTTTCTAAATATTATTTGATAATAGTATGAAGATAATATTCCAAATATTGATGCTGTCATAGTCATATTTTTAAATAATTATTGTTTCTGAATATGCCAATCCTTTCATTCTATCATACTCAGACTTTCTTCCTATTATTCTTTGACATTCCTTTTTATTTTATCTCACACCGTACTTTGTTTTTCTTCACAACATTAACTGGACAGACAAGGAAATTTGAATAGCAATGTGACATTTTCCAACAACACAAAGTGCCATTAAAGTTAATGGTAGCCAACTGGAGACTTACTTTACCTTAACTATGTAAAGTATGCTTCTCAGATTTTTTGTATACACAGTGTTGCAAATATCAGCTACCCCTAAAAAATTTCCATCTTAAAAGCAGCCCACAGAAGGTAACAGTATGAAAATCTTGATAACAAAATCTTTCAATACAAAAAAAAACTTACTGCATACTTATATTACTTTAAAAAATAACCCCAGTAATTCCAAACAAAAATAAAACTTGGTTGACATTCCTTTTTATTTTGAAGGACAGAAAAGGGAAAAAGTGTGTCCTCATGCAACAGAACATTGCTCACTCTTCTTGCCCAAACATTGCTGAGACCATTAACAACAGCCAACTGCAAACTATTAAGTGTACTAGTCTTTCCCAAAATATGGCTGTTCTTGGTGATATTAATATAAATTGTTGACAAATTACATCATGTGACTTCTCAGATCTTACCCAAATGATGAGTTGCCTCTCCTCTTAAAGAATTATGCTACCCATCGTTTTCCTGATGTCTCACTTACAAATTCCCATGTCACTTATAATCAGCCTTCTACTTGATGCTTTCTGTAAGGCTGCTCACAGAAGAGACAAACATTCATTCACCTTAGAATGATACCATCAACATACAAATCAGCAGAAGAATTCAGTTAAATTTTTCCAATGCAGTGCTAAAGGCTAAATGTGGAATAATGTGAGAAACAGAATCTCTGGAGCTGCTGACTCAAGAGGAATCCATAACCCAAGGCAGGGTCTCCACAGATTTCTCTGGGTGCTCCTGAGCAATACTGGGAGCAAGGTGAGTCTCAGGAAAGGCTTCGCTGTTAAGCAGGCCTGGAAGAGGAGAATAGCACCTGCTACAGGGAGGTCCCACCCAAACCTTATCACCTGTGTAGAACAAAAGACAAGCTGCTTGTGAAAGAGCAAAGGGGTGCAACACCTGGAGAAGTCCTCTGGCTAAACAAAGTGAGAGAATGTTCCTTTCCTCCTTTTCCCAGGCTAGCAAGCTTGGAGTAACACATGTTGCTGGAAGAAGCTCAGGAACATGGAGACAGACCTCTAAACCACAGGTGCAAAAGAAAGCCCTAAGGCATGGAAGAACAATGAGAGAAACCTGGCCTTCTGCCCTTCCTGAAATATAATTTCATGCTAGGGGAAAATGAAGACTGAGAGGCACTGAGGTTTACAAGTGTAGCAACAAAAGAGACCCAGTATAATTCCTAATAGACTGACTCAACCACCGTACTAAAAAGCTCAGAGATAAACAAATAAATAAAAAAGAGCTGTAGCCATTCCAGACATAAATACTAGTTATTTTTATTTCTACTGTCTGACACAATATCCCAGCTTTCAAAAACAACAACAAAGAAGACACCTAAAGAAGCAAGAAAATTAATAGATGAAACACTGTAAAGAGACAAAGCGATCAACAGAGCCAAACTCAGACATGACACAGTTACTGACCATATAAGAAATTTAAAGAAATTATGATTAATATGATAAAGTCCATAGTAGGTGGTCAGCATGCCTATTCTGATGTGAACTTCAGCAGATTTATGGAATCTATAGGACAGAATTCAATGAAAATGCAGCAAATGATAAAATTATGCCAAAAATGCTTTCAGGGGTAGATTCAACAGAGCTAAGGAAATAATTAACAAATTGCAACATAAATAAATATTATGGAAATGGAAACACAAAGAAAAAAGTGGAAAAAACAACAAACAAAAAAAATGTAAAGGAATTCCAGAAATATGGGGTGATATCAAATGGTTCAATATATGTCTGTATGGAATCCCTGAAGGAGAAGAGAGGAAGAATGTCACAGAACAAATACTTGAAGAGGTGATGGTGAATATTTTCAAAAATTAAGAAAAAAACGAATACAAAACACATATCCAAGAGGCTCAAAAAACATAAATGGAGTTAAAAATGAAGTTCCTTTTTCTTCGATGTAGTTGCTATAAGTGATCCCTGACCCCCCAGGCACAAAGAGTAACAATGCACTTTGACTTCACAGAATGTGTAAAAATACAATGAATGACAATAATAGCACTAAAGATGGAGATTTTATTATAAGTCACATACATTGTAAGTGAGGTAATTTACAATATCATAAGATACACTATAATTAATTAAAGCATACATATTATAAGCCCATCTAATCACCAAAAACATTTCTTTTAAAGATTGAAAATAAAAAAATCTAGGACAGAGATAAAATAGAATCCTGAAAAGTAATTAATAAAGAAAAAGAAGCAGAAAGAAAAAAAGTAAAGATGTGATGGAGCAAATAAAAAGTAACTAGCAAGGTTATATATTCTACTCCAATGATAGGAATCATTACTCATGTTTAAATAGTCTAAACACACCAATTATGAGAGAGATTATCATATTGAATAAAGAAAAAAAAAAGGTAAACAACTACATCCTGTCTAATAGAAAGTATATCAGCATCATCTTAACAAATTGAGAGTGGAGAGTAAACCCTGCAGAAGCTTAAGGGGAAAAATAATAAAGATTGTAGCAGAAATTAAAAAATTGAAAACAGAAAGGAAGAAAAGATTAAAATTACAAGTTCTCTCTTTTGAAAAGATAAATAAAAATGATAGACCTGTAAAAAAGGATAAACCTACAGTCAGAACTACCAAGAAAAAAAGATAAAAATTATAAACAACTGAAATCAAAGAAGACACATACTACAGACCACATAGTAATTGAAAGTAATAAGGGTACACTAAGAACACCTCCATGTCCATAAATGAAACCATTGTGATTCATGGACAATACTTAACACTTATTCATGAAAACCATGAAGAAAAGCACATCCATTTAACAAAAGAGGATATGATCTCATAATCTGGTAAAAGAAATCTATTTTTTAAAAGCCCACACTTTATGGAAAAAGATTGAAGACTTTTACCAGCATTGGTGACTAATCATGGATGCTCCTGACTATTACTAATCACACTGTTGTTCCTCGCTAATGCAATGAAAAAAGAAAAAGAAAAAGAAAGAAAGAAAAATTTAAAAATATAAACTGGAAATGGGTGCCTACAATGAAGAATGAATTATAACAGGTTTTGCCAAGGAGGTGAAATCAATGAAGCTCTTAAACATTTCTGGTGAAAACAATATTATTGCCACTTTGGGAAATGCTTTAGTGTTTTCTGGTAAAGTTAGTGTATGCTTATTGTATGACCCCACAATAACACTTCTAGGTATTTATCCAAAGGAAATGAAAGCCAATGTTCACACACAAACTGGTGTGTGAATATTTACACCAGATTTGTCCACAAAGTTGAAGGAATGGATCTGTCAGGCAGCATAAGAAATGATAACCAAAGAGGGCACATCATACAAAGTAAAATACTGAGTTATGAAAAGGAATGAGTTGCTGGCAGATGCAACAGATTGGAAGGAATCAAAGTGCATTATTTTAAGTGAAAGGATCCCAATTGGAAAGGGTACACACTGTGTTTCGTATTGACATTTGGGAAAAGGCAAAACTAGAGATAGAGAAAACAGAACAGTGATGGACATGGTGATTGTCCTGAGGAGGACTGCAAATGAACAGGGGTGACTGGGGTGGTATTCTGGGGCTGATAGCTGTTCTGTCTTCCATGGCGATTACACAATTGTAAGGTTTTTGTCAAAACCTTCAACACTGTACACAATAAAATGGATTTTTCTATGTTTAAATTGTACTTTCTTTTTTTAAAAGAATGTAGAGATGATTCCACCTACATTTTCTATAGCACTGAGCACAAAATAGAGGTTCTATAAATCATAGTTGGATGGATTTCTTTGCATATGCTTCCCTCTGATAAAACCATGGAACCACCATAATTAGTAGTCAAAGCTTTGCTCCATCTATGAAACCCTTCCACATATTAACGGTAATAATTATTTTTATTTTTATTCACTATTTGAAGGGAGACATTCATCAAGACACTGAATTGTGCTTCAGTTACTCTGTTAGGTATGGAAATATAAAGGTGAGCTGAAGGGCTGTATTTTCTATCCCTCTGGAGTGAGAATCTCTTGGCAGGGTCAGTTATTAATCAAATAACCTTGCAAAAAACCAAACTATTGTAAGAGTTATTATGAGAAAGTTACTGGGGATTGTCAGAGTTTATAAACAGTAGGGATTATCTCTTCTGGGGATTAGAGAAGATACCCTGAAGAAGCAAGGTTGCACTGAAATCTGAAATGTGAATAAGCATCAGCTTGAACAAGTGGCCAGGGAAGTAGCTCAGGCTGAAGAAGGAGCTTGGGACCAAAGGGTCACGTTCATGAAAGATGGTGGAATGAGACAGACATCATTACCCTATGTACATGTAGGATTACAAGAATGGTATGAATCTACATGGTGCACAACCATAGAAATGAAAAGTTGTACCCCATTTGTGTACAATGAATCAAAATGCAGTCTGTAAAAATTTTTAAAAATTAAAAGAAGAACTAATAAAAAAAGAATACAATCTGAAAAAAAGGATCACGTTCAGTTGGGGGACAGGGAAGAAAGCAGTGAGAAGGGCAGTCAAAGAAATGGGGTGGCAAGAGATCAGCTGAAGAGTTGGCAAAGGTCCTGTGCGTCATTTTAGATATCCTGGTGTTCATCTTTAGAGTCATCCAAAGCCTTTGAAGTTTTTAAGAAGGAATAGCGATGAAATATATGTTGAGATGCATTTTTAAAAGACCCCTAAGCCTGAGGGGTCATTTTAACTTGTGAATAAATTATTGTATGGTCATAAATTTGTATTCAAAGTAGTTCCATTTCCCTTTTAAACAAAGTATGATTTATTTTAGTGTGATCATATTTTGGAGGACAAATTCTCTTTTAAGACTTGTTTAAATAATTATATGACCTAATTCAAGTGGACCCAACTTCAGCGAATCTGGAACACAATGCCTTTCAACCTGTATCATACTAGTTACCATTCAACAGGGTCTGTTGCTTTAATCCATGATCTATGACACATATTCGAGAATCCTATTTGTAGATGAATTCGGATTAATGACTTATAGAATAATGTAGAAGTAACAAGTCACATGTTATTTTGTTTTTCTATTCATCTATTACTTCAACTGGGTATTGATAATATTCTTATTATTATTTTCAATTACATCACCTTAGAGTCAGCAGTGTCTGCTTTCTTATTTCCCTGCACATACTCTTATTAGCACCAATTTAAAATACACACACACACACACACACACATCCTTATATATAAAGTTTATATTTCTAGACACATGCCTTATGCACACAGAGAGACTAAACTAATGTCAAAGTTTGTACCATTACTTATAAATAGGTCACCTTTACAGAGTACTGGGGTAAAGGATAGAGGTGGCCCCCCAACCTTAAGGATCGCCTGCTCATGAATTTGCATATCATCTCCCTAATTCTCTCTGCTCTGATTTACTTTCCAGTTATCAATGCACTTTAGTATTCTGCCTCCTAAACCCAAGGTAAGGACATGGGACCATTCCTTGTTTGGCGGCTTTTTATAAATCATTGTCTCTAGAGAAAGCTTGACTTTGCAAATCACTTGCAATTCAGTTGATGCTAAGCACAGTGGCAGGAGAAGCACATGGAGACTCTGAAAACAGGCACCAAGACAAACCCTTTCCTTCTTCCTCAAAATACTTACATGCGTTTTCTCCATGCATACAAATCTGTGGTGGAATTTAATTTATCAACAGGGCAGAGTAAGAAATGAACCATCACCGCTACAACAATTATAATAAACAACTATAATAAAATTGCTGGTGTCACCCACTTACATTTTTGAGTCATCATTAAGTAAAGTAAGGGTCACTTGAATGCACAGTGATGCTGTGATGATTTATCTGATAACCAAGGTGACTAGAATGGGGCACAGGGGGTGGTGGTGAGTGGCATGCACAATGTGATACACAGCAATTATAAATGTCTATGAGTCTAAAATGCCAGACGAGCTAGTTTGATCAGGAGGAATGATCAAGTTATTTGCTGGAACGGCTCTTTTCCCTGTTTTGCATATTTTCTCTAATTAATGGTCGGATAAAATAAAAAGATATTGAAAGGTTCCCGTGACTTGTCTGTAATGTTTCACCTCCTAATTATTGCCACGTAGGAGGACAAATACGAGGCTGCCTGGTCCATTTTCAAAGAACACTGTGGTCACTACTTGCTTTGTCCTGATGGGGCAGTCTGCTGCGTCTCAGGTAGTGCAGCAAAATCCGTGACTTGTTTCCTAATGCCTTTGGAGGAATGGTTGCTGGAGGGAGAGGAAGGAGCCCTCATAAGGAGAGGGGATCCAACCTGTGCCCCTGCTGACCCTCAAGAACTTTATCTGGGACAAGTCCCTTTAATCAATCTCTGTTTTTTTTTGGACGTATATGAAATTAAGAGCAAATGATGGTAAATAATGATCAAGCTCCTTTTTATTCTCTATTTTTCCTCCAGTGGTTCTCATATAGCATTGCATTTTATAGTAAATGCTCTGTTCTCTGTATTATACCCTAAATTACTTGGTTTCCTGGATAAGGTCCTGTTGCAATAGGTACAAATGGAGAGAGAATGTCTGATTAACATTTGCTTGCAACACAAGATTTACACTACAAAGTGGGCATAGCCTAATGCTGCAGAAAAAGCAAGAGAAAAAGAAGTCTATGTGCACTGCAAAATGAATTCTGACAAGCAAGCTTGAGAAGTCTGATTAGAAGTACAGATTTCTGGGCTGTTATCAGCATTTGGTGCATTTCTTAAGCACTTGGGAATAGACTTGTTTGGAAAGATGGTTTGTTTATATGTCATTCAAGTCAGGACATAATGGCAAAATCACTGTATCATCTCTTATTACCGATTCCTCTGAACCATCCCATTTCTGTGGAAGCCATTTGAGAACCATTAACTGCTCCCCAAAGGAAGAAATGGAAAGAAACCTGAATTTACAGGTCATTAGTTATCTTCTGCATTACATTACCTCAGTTATTTTTAGATAAGCTCACTAATCTGGTATTCAGGGTAATTTCTAAATAATTTAGTCCCTGACGTATTTGAATTTCCAGACTCAGACCCTTAAGAAAGTATACTGGGAAATCTCAGAAAGGAGAAAATTCATGACTCATGCCAAAGAATTTCCCATTCTGAAATAATGGGTAGTTAATTTAGTGTACATTTTTTTTTCAGCCTGTTTGTGTAAGCCAGAAAAACAATCTAACATTTTTTTATACATATGAATTAAAACTTTTTACTAATGAAGGTAAAATACCATGCACTGCACTTCTTAAATGCAATCTTTGAGTGTCGGTCATTGTTCAGGTCAGTAATGAAAAGAGGTCAGATGGCATCTACCAGGAGGTACAATGAGAAAATGCAGAGCCAAGCTGTGTCCTAGGAGAAGGGAGGGCCACAATTCTCCCATCCCTGACTTTGCCCAACAGAAGATGGGGATTGCTCTTCCTCCTGGGATGGCCATTGCAGGGTTTTGAGGAAAGAGAATCAAAACTGAGTAACATTCACATAAGCACACAGAGGTACCCAGGGCTCAACTGCCAGAGCAATTCCTTATATTCTTGATGTGAAAAAATTGCACAGCAGTTGGGGGGAATATCTGAGAGAATGTCTGATTTATTTAATTGCATTCATTTTAATTTTCTCCTTTCATTCCTCCCCTTGGTCTTTAATAAAACTTTGCCACATGGATTAGTCCCCAGTTGTCTTGTGAAGTCTAATATACACTTTTTTAAAAAAATTATTTGTTCTAATTTGTTGTACATGGCAGTAGAATGCATTTACACATTTTGATAGATCATACATAAATGGAGTGTAAAAAGATTTAACTTTACCAGTAATTAAGATGAAATTGTTCCTCTTGCTCATGTTTATTTTTTAAAAAGGAAACAAACAACTCTTCCATCTCTAAAACCAAGTTCCGGGTCAGATCTGTTTTTCTCTTCATATAGAACTTTTATTTAAACAATCAATTTTCTTTAGTTAATGCAATATTTGTGTCATACAGCCAGGGCTGATGAAGCCCTTGGCATGTGTAGTTAGACTAAGATTTTTAAATGAAATCTAAAGGTGGATGAGTAAGTGAAGAAGAGCATCCCTAGCTTCAGGTGTGCTCCCACTCACTCCTTTCCCTCTCCACCTCCATATATCATGAGACTAGAGTTGGTACACAGGTAACTTACTGAAGTAATTTCAGGGGATAGGAGAGAAACCTGAAAATACTGCAGCAGAAAAGAAAGGAAGGTAAATATGGGAGTGTCTTCACCGTGCCTTGTGATGTTGTTTCCTGATAGTTCAACATCCGGGCCCATGCTGACCCCAGGGGACTGCCACTTACAGGGTTAGCTGATTCCTAGAGGCCCTCAAGCACTCTCCCTAGTGTGCTTTTCATATACAAACCAACCAACCAGCACCCAGAACCTCCTCAGTTACCCCCTTTATCATGCTCTTACACTCCTGACCTCTATTACCCTGCTCTGATCACCCTGGTCAGGTACTAGACTTCTATGGCCAGTTCTTCCTCCCAGAAGCCTGCAGAAAATATTTGAGTTAGCCAACCAGAGTCCTTCTTGGCTTGTTTATCCTTGCATCCCTTCCTCTCATCCTGGCTCCAACTCTATAGGTCAAGAGACACATATGAAGTTTTCATGAACTGCTGAGGATATCCATTCTGTTATGTTCTCAGGGACTAAGGAGATAACTATGGAGAACTTTTTAAGAATACCAGTCCTTGGGTTCCATGCTCCTTGGAAGATCAAGTTGGTATGGGGTATAAACTGGGTATTAAAATTCTCCATGAATAGTAATGTTTAGAAACTACTGATGTAAATAAATGGACACATAATGAGGCATTTCAGATCCTCTCTACCTCTGTTGGCTCATCTCCTGCTTCTAACAGGACTAGAAAATTCTGCTCTTTTGAAATTCCCACAGCATAGAGCTGTATGACTGCCTCTCCCTTTGGGGATGATTTGGAGAGTCCTGTATCAAGGGGACCCAGTCAGACTTTTAATTGATAGGATTTGAACATCTACAAGATGGTTCAAACCTGAAAATGAGTAAGGTTTCCAATTTTCCATAGAAGTACTTGGTTTCAGTCTTTTTCTTGACACTTAATTTTTAATTTATATAAGTCTAGAACTGTGTGTTCAGCATTCCATCTGCCTTGCACCCAGGAACTCCACAGACTCTCAGCCATCACCATTGATCCCCTGGAGGATCAAGGCCCTGTGTTTGCTTCTTAGGCCTCTCTGTCCATTTCATTCATTGTGGGTACCTTAATCCTGCAAGCTAGGTGCCACCAACCAGATTTGCCATTTCAGAACTATTCATGATATCAGGGAACCCAGTCACATGGTAGTATTTCCTTTTGCCAGTTTCAGCCCATGAACAATGACCAGTACCTGTGTTTTCAACATGTTAGGACCTTTCACCATTAAGTTCATTATTTTCTTAGTGATTGCTATAGTTTAGAAAGAAGGTATCTTCCCAAATCTCCTGTACATGCAGGATTGGTTGTGAGAGTTACAACCTAACCTGTCCATCCTCGTTTGAATGGACAGTATGGTAACTATATGCAGCTGGGTTGTGACTGGAGGAGGTGGGTCACTGGGAGGGGGCTACCCTGGAAGGGTTTACCTTCCCTGCAGTCCCATCCTTTCTCTTCCTGTTTACCTCTCCCTCTGCCTCCTTGATGCCATCTGGGTGGAGTGGGCAGCTTTCCTCTGCCATTCTTTTCTCCCATGAAGTTCTGCCTCACCTTGGGCCCAGAGCAATGGAGTCAGTCATGTATAGACTGAGACCTCTAAAACTGTGAGCACAGTTAAACTTTTCCTACTCTAAGTTGTTGTTGGTGGGTGTTTTGGTCACAGTGATGCAAAAGCCGACAAAAACATTGATGGTGTATACTTCAGGTTCTCCCAAGGAGCATAGTCAAATGTGTCTTGGCTTGGAAAATGAATCCATTATAACCTGAACCTCTGAAACTTTTCTCAATACCATGGCAAGGCTGCTCCAGCACCTCATCTCATTTACTATAGACTACTGGTTGTGTCAAAAGGAGACATCCCATCATGGTAATATAGTCATCTCTTTTGTACTTTCTGGGAAGCAAAACTCAGAATGATTTCAGCATGCTTCCATGTCCATAAATTCTTATCAAGGATCCTTGTGCGCTACAACTCTCCATTCCATCTCAAGATCCACTCCACCATTCTTATTAGAACATATTAACCATATTCTGCCAATTTTTGGGGGGTGATATTTCCTTGATATACAGGGATTAAATTTTCCTGTTTGACCTATACTGAAACCTAATGCTAGTTATTAAACTAGAGGTAATGAATGGAGAAAAAACTGGATGAGCAACTTCATTTTAAGAGATATCTATCTCTAGGAAAACCTTCACAAGGGTTCTGGGCAAGGATATGCAGTTCTCTTCTAGCAAAGAAGTGTAGTTGGAAGATTCTCAGGCTCATCATTTGTATCCAGCTGTCAGGTGTCCATTCTCCCCTGGCACATTCACATAGGAACCTCACTGAGGCATCCCTTGTTCTTATTAATTAAATCTAATGTCTGGTTAAGAACACCATCTGCCCTAAAGCTACAGGAGATAAAGACCTTTTTAAACATGGAGGCCTCTGGCTTTCCCATCACCTCTGAAGGTGAAGATTATCAGATAAGAGCTGGTTGTTTGATTTTTACAAGGTGTCTAAAGCAGTTAAAGAAATAGTACAACCAACCTGTGTTTGCCATAGATTCCATGCTGTTCAAGACCAGACAAGGGTTAATTTCCATCTGCCACTCATACTACTCCAACCCTAGTGAGAACCTTAGTAATTGTAATGATATCAAATACCAAGATTAATGCCCACATGGCTTATGTACAGAAATGGCATTTGCCTTGTCATAGAGTGGGTGACTGGTCCAGTTCCAGGATTTCCTCCTTAAGGGCTGCTTTATTGAATATTTCTAATACTGATTTTCTTAGTTTTGGTAGTCCTCACCCAAAAGAGCCTGAGCCATTAGCTAGCATGGAGGAGTTTTTTTGGAAAGTGATTACAGAGTACAGGAGAGGGCAAGGGGAGAGTTGAAATAGGGAGCAAGGAGAAATCCAATTAGTGTATTATTATGAGCTGATCACTCCTGAGGGAAACAGAGACTCATTTCCACCAGGACCCTGAGACTGTGCAAAATGATTCTTAGACTCATGCTGCTGAGGAGGGAAGGAAGGGCAGTTATCTATCTGATCCTTTCTCCATGGTTTAAGATTGCTCTATGGACTACTAACTCTCCATCATTAGTGAATGCATGGATGAGATTGTGAATTTCTGCATGATTACTGAGCCACAACACCAGAGGAGCCTTGGTGTCAAAAGGAAGAAATGAAGCTGAGGTGGGGTGGTACAAAGCTAAAAGCCATGCATCTGGCTGGAGTGCAGAGTAAAAAAAGAGGATGAGCATTGATATCTGATTCATTAGGAAAGTCGATCTCTCTTATTTATAAAAACGTATTTAGGATAAGGAATGAAAAGCAGAATGTCTGCTTTAAAGACTTTCAAGGATTCATTTACCTACTATGTTCTGAAATACTACCAATTTGTATAAAGAATGTTTGTACAGTATGTTTGTATGTGTCAATAGGAATACAGTGATGAAAAATTAAATTTTGACCTTAGCAAATATAAGTCCATTTATTTGAAAATGAGGAAATCTGTCTTTATACAGGTTAAATGGTTGCAATGTAGTTACATATTAAAATTAGTGTCAAACCCAGGAACATGACACAGCCTTTTTGGGGCTCCACACATGATCCTTTCCCAATATCCCATGTTATCTTTACACACAGTCAAACCAACAGTAAACCATAGACATTGCTTAACTGTAACTTGCAAGTAGTAAAATGAGGTTAAGTGAGTTTCTCCATGTAATGGTTAATTTGAATTGCCAAGTTGATTGGATTAAGAGATGCTGATGATTAAGAGGCTTCTGGGAGTGCCAACGAGGGCATGTCTAGGAATGATTGGCATGTAGGATAGCGAACTGAAGTGGAGACCCTCGCTGAGCATCGGCAGCACCATCCAATAGGGTGGTGGCTTGGATGGAATAAAAGTTGGAAAAACAAGGAAGCAGATGCAGATGCAAGCTCAGCTCTTCTTGAATGTATTCTTAATTGCTGCTTCAATCATCTGAGTATATCAGACTCTTCTTCTTCACTCTTCCAAAGTGGATTCTGCCAGTGATTCTCCAGGTAGTTTCCAGAAGCCTTGGTCTTGGATTAGGGTAGCATTGTTGATCCTTCTTTTTCTGGGGCTTCTGCCTCTTGGAATGAGCAGCTACTGGTTCTTCCAACTCTCTAGCTGGCAGACCGCCATTGTGGACTATCCAGCTTCTGGTCATGTAAGCCAATCTAGTAAATCCTCCTTTTTTTTTCTTCTTTTTAAAATGCTTTAAATTTGTTCTAATTAGTTATATATGACAGTAGAATGCATTTATGCACTTTGATATATCGTACATAAATGAGGCATAATTTCTCATTTTTCTTATTGTACATGTTGTAGAATCACATCGGTCATGCAGTCATATATGTACATAGAAATGAAAATTTGTACCCCATATGTGTATGATGAATCAAAATGAAGAGTGTAAAAATCAAAAAAATTAAAAAAATTTAAAAAGATGCTAATCCCCTTTTTATAATCTTACTTCCTATTGATTCTGTTCCTCTAGAGAACCCTGACTAATACACTCAACAATATAATTTTTATTGAACTCACTGAGACAATTTCTCTGAGGTGTAGGCAAGAGAAATTTGGGGAATAGGCAAATATATATATGAACAGCTGTTCTTATCAGAAAAAAATTCAAAGAATTTTTAAATTCATTCCATCTTAAAAGGAAATCTTATTCTTTGAGACCGTATAAACAAAGAATTCATGATGAGATGAATAATTCCAATTAGATTTCTACTACCAATCCAAACATGTTGTCAACATGCTAAGGAATGATCACTGGATTTATTTACCCATGAGCAAGAATTTATCTGAAGTATATACTACATGGTTTTCCCTCTTTGATAATTACTCTAATGTCATTTTCCTACTTGTATCTATACTTTGCTACATTATATGCATCCATTTCTCATGCTGTTCTATCATTCAATATTAATGATTTTCTTATTTCTTCTTTTCTAATTGTCCTTGAAACAAGGATTCCATTAATACAGGCTATGACAAAATGTTAAGTACTTGTGATATAATAATGAAGATTCCTGGTCTTTTCCCCAGTTCCAGTCACATGGCTAGCTTCAAAAACCATTGGAACTTACTAAGTGATAATAGTATCGTTTAGTATTCATGATAAGCCCTCCTCAGCCACACCTGTATGCTAATGAGGTGACTCCTGGTTGTCCCTTAGGTCATTCCAAGCCAGGAGCTGGCATTGCCAGAAAGACCAAGGCCTCCATTAGGGAGTTGGAATTTTCAGTCGCATTTTATGCCCTGTGGAGAGACTAGGGAGCTGGAGGTTTAAGTTCAGTTGCCAGTAATTTAATCAATCTTGCCTTTGTAATGAAACCCACCTAAAAACTCCAAATAAGGCTTGGGGAGCTCCCAAGTGAACATATTGAACATATTGATGAACTTGGAGAATGGTGTACAGCACGAAAACAGAATCTCCTGTGTTTGGGACACTTCCAGGTCTTTTCCATTTGGCTGTTCCTGAGCCATCTCTGACTTGCTATAAAACCACACTGGTAATTATAGGGCTTTCAGTAAGTTTTGTGAGTCAGTCTAGCAAATTATCTAACTTAAAGGGGGTCTTGTGGAAATCCCCAAATTTGTTGCCAAGTTAGGCAGAAGTGTGGGTAATTTAGGGAATGCTTGAGATTTGTTGATGGCTTCTGAAATGAAGCCAGTCTCATAAGACTGAACTCCTAATTTCTGGGGTCTCCATTAACTCTGATCAGACTTGGAATTGAGCTGAATAGCAGGATTCCCAATTGGTGCCATATAACTGTTTTTGGAATATCCCATCACTTATTCTCTAAATTATCTAATCTGACAAAATAGTGACATTATTTTTTTGAATATTTCTGTTATCTTGAGTCTCTAAAGTTCTTTGACTTTCATAGATACAGTCGAAGCTGTATATCTCAATATTGCTGCTTAGAGGTGAATGTGGTTTTTAGGAAAATTGGAAAGGGAATTGCTTTTAGCTACTCTGAAATTTTGTCCCTAGCTAGGCTTCATTTTGGTCTTTCTCACCTTGAAAACTAAGACTAATTTCTCCATCAAGTAGGGGATTATAAATTGTTCATCCATTGGTTAGTGTCTTAGATTATTCATAGGACTATAACAAAATACCTGAGACTAACTGCATTAGTATTGTGAAAAAATACCTGAAGGGCAAAAAGAGGAATGTTTGAAAGTTTTGTTTTGTTTTTTGACTCACAGTTTCAGGGGTGTCAGTCTGCGGTCATTTAGGGCTTGTGGCAAAGCAGAACATTATGGCAGGGAGCAAAGCTACTCACCTCATGATGTTTGAGAAGCATAGAGAGAAGGAGAAAGGGGTCAAGTTCCCAATCTCTCCTTCAAGGTCACACCCCCTCATTAAAGTTTTCACCATCTCCCCAAAATGCCACAGGCTGGTGACCAAATATTTACACATGGCCACCAGGGGAAATTTAAGATCTAATCCATAATAATGTGTGTAGTTGATAAAGAACAGAAACTTATTTTCTTACAATTTTTCAAACTAGGAACACATTTAGTATCTGTTTCTGCTTTCAAATGATGCCTGATGCTACATCCTATTTAGTAGAAGGAAAGGCAAAGCACCAAGTTAGTTTCCTGGAGTCCTTTTGTAATGGTGCTAATCCCACCATGAGGGCAGAGAACTAATAACCACTCCCTGAAGACCCCACCTCTTAACACCATCACATTGGGTCTTAGGTTCAAACATGAATTTTGGGGGCGACATATACATTCGACCCATAGAAACTAACTTGATCTTGAGTTAAATAGATGGATAGGAATTTGACATATTAGAATTTACTGCATCTATGATTATCTGAGTATCATAGAAAAACATGGATGTACTTTCACTAAAAAGTCAAAATGATAGTGAAGCTCAAATCTTGTCAACATTATTGATACTCTCATATAAGAAAGATGGCAAAAAATGTTACTTGTAATTATGAAATAATTACATTGAACTCACCATAAAAATAACCAACTTTTTTTTGTTTTGATTCTATGGTGGTAATACTAAACATTATCTATATTAAAGAGTAAACAGAATTTTGTAAATTAGCCAAAGATACAAGCAAATGAGATTCACACATACAGTCTGTAAAACACATGTATCCCATAGTTTGAGAAAGAGCTTGAGTAATAAAGTGTATGTGTATGAATTAATGTACCTCAAGCATTTTGCAGAGTAAGTTCTAGCCTTATATACTCACAGGAAACTCCTGGAGAAGTAAGCAAAATAGCTAAACCTCTTTGTTTATTTGTATAAATATTAGATCTGCAATATTAAAAAATTAACAAACAAAACCAATAAGATCCAGTTTAGCCTCGGAATCGTGGGAGGAAGAATTGCAATTTGCCAGAAATAAAAAAGGAAACTCAAAGCCAAATTTTAAGAAAGGGACATGGAGCTATAGTTGACCTTGGATAATGGAGGTTAAATATTTTAAGCCCACGAGGAAATACAGTCATAGTCTCAGGATTTCATAGGCTTCATAGATTGTCAACTACAGACAGAATAAACTCTAGCATCTCAAAATGTTTATCTACATGTGAAACTGTCCCTAGAAACATTTCCCTTCTAAACATCTACCTGAAGCAATGGTGGATTGAGTAATTTGGCCAATCCTTTCACGAAGAACAATTTAAAAGGCTTTATGCTAGATTTTATGTTAAATATTTTCAAAAGTTTCAAAAATCTTAAAAATGGTAAGAAATTTACTCTTATTCACAGAAAATAAGATTCTATTGTATGTTTCTGGCTCCTTTGTCTAGTAGGAGATAACTGTATTTATGTGGGTTTGTCTCTGTGTCCTCTATTCTGTACCATTGGTCTACCTGCCTATTTTGGTGCCAATACCATGCTATTTATGCTACTATTGCTTTTTAGTATTTTGAGGGTCTGGTATTGTGATACCATCTTTTTCACTCTTCCTGCTAAGGATTGTTTTAGCTATTCTGGGTCTCTTATTCCTCCAGATGAATTTCATGATTGTTTGTTCTATTTCTATGTGGTCTGTCATTGGGATTTTAATTGGAATTGCATTGAATTTGTATAGCGCTTTTGGTAGTATGGTCATTTTGATAATATTAATTCTGCCTATCCAAGAACATGGGAGATCTAACCATCTTCTAAGGTTTTCTTTAATTTCTTTCTTTAGTGTTCTGTAGTTCTCATTGTAGAGGTCTTTCACCTCTTTTGTTAAATTGACTCCCAGGTTTTTTTTTTTTTGAGGTTATTGTGAATGGAGTAGTTTTCCTAATTTCTCTTTTAGAGGATTCATCACTTATGAATAAGAATGCATTAGATTTATCAGCGTTGATTTTATATCCTGCAATCTAGATGCCCTTCAGTAGATGCATGGATAAAGAAACTGTGGTATACATACACAATAGAATATTATTCAGTCATAAAGAATAATAAAATTATAACATTTACAAGTAAATGGATGGAATTGGAGAAGATCATGTTAAGTGAAATAAGTCAGTCCCAAAATACCAAAGGCCGAATGATTTCTCTTGTAAGTGGTTGATGACACACAGCGGGGGTAGGTGGAGGTACAGGAAGAATGGAGAAAGGATGGATTGTATAGAGGAAAATGAGGGGTGGGGAGGGGACAGGGAAGGAAAGATAATAGAATGAGACGAACATCTATACCCTATGTATATGTATGAATATGCAAATTGTATGATTCTACTTTGTGTACAACCAGGAAAATGATAGTTGTACTCCATTTGTGTACAATGACCTAAAATTAAAAAAGAAATAAATAAATAAAAGATTCTGAAGAGAGGTCCAGCTCTCAAAGTCACTTTTGCTTTAAGGGAATTTTTTTCTAAATTTTTAGTTATACATGACTGTAGAATGTATTTTGGAAGACTATACATTCACAAAGTATAACTTATTCTATTGGTTTCCCACTCTTGTGGTCATACATGATGTGGAGTTACCCTGGTCGTGTATACAAATACAAGGTTAGGAAAGTTATGACCAGTGAATTCTACTGTCTTTCCCATTCCCCTTCCCCATCACTTCCCTTTCATTTCCCTTTGTCCAGTCCAATGGATTTCTATTATTCCCCTCCCCAGTTTCCCTTGTTTTGGGTTAACATCCACAAATCAGAGAGAATATCGGTCTTTGGATTTTTAGGATTGGTTTATTTCACTTAGCATGATATTCTGTAATTCCATTCATTTACTGTCAAATGCCATAATTTCATTCTTATTTATGGCTGAGTAATATTCCATTGTATATATATACCACATTTTATTTATCCATTCTTCCATCGAAGGACACCTAAGTTGTACCCATAGTTTGGCTATTTTGAGATGAGCTACTATAAACATAAATGTGGCTGTGTCAATGTCATATGCTGTTTTTAAGTCTTTTGGGTATAGACCAAGGAGTGAGATAACTGGGTCAAATGGTGACTCCATTCCAAGTTTTCTAAGGAATCGCCATACCGCTTTCCAGAGTGTTTGTAGCAATTTGCAGACCCACCAGCAATGTATGAGTGTACCTTTTCCCCACATCCTCACTAAGATGTATTGTTACTTGCACACTTTATAACTACCATTCTGACTGAATTGAGATGGAATCTAAGTATAGTTTTAATTTACATTTCTCTAATTGCTAGAGATGTTGAACATTATTTCATATATATTTTTGACCATTTGTATTTCTTCTTCTGTGAAGTACCTGTTCAGTTCCTTTGCTCATTTATTGATTGGGTATTTATTTTTCTAGTGTTAAGTTTTTTGCATTCTTGTATATCCTGGAAATTAATACCTTATTTGAGGTACTGCTGGGGAAGATTTTCTGCCAATATGTAGGATCTCTGTACATGTTCTTGATTATTTCCCTTACTGTGAAGAAGCTTTTCAGTTTGATACCATCCCATTTATTGATTCTTGATTTAAGCTCTTGCACTTTAGGAGTCTCATTGAGGAATTTGTTTCCTAAGCCAACACGTTGGAGAGTTGGGCCTAATTTTTCTTCAAGTAAGTGCAGGCTCTTTGGTATAACGCCTAGGTCTTTGATCCCCTTAGACTTGAGTTTCGTACAGGGTGAGATATAAAGATTGAATTTCATTCTATTACATATGAATTTCCATTTTCCCAGCATCATTCTTTGAAGAGGCTGTCTTTTCTCCAATGTATATTTGTGGTGCCTTTGTGTAGTATGAGATGACTGTATTTATGTGGGTTTGTCTCTGTGTATTCTATTCTGTTCCATTGGCCTTCATGTCTGTTTTGGTGCAATACCATGCTGTTTTTGTTACTATAGCTCAGTAGCATAATTTAAGATCTGATACTGTGATGCTTCTTACATCACTTTTCATGCTAAGGATTGCTTTGACTATTCTGGGTCTCTTATTTTTCCAAATGAATTTCATGATTGCTTTTTCTACTTCTGAGAATGTCCTTGGGATCTTTATAGGAATTGCATTAAATCTGTAAAACATTTTTGGTAGTGTGGCCATTTTGATAATCTTGATTCTGTCTGTCCAGGAACATGGGAGATCTTTCCATTTTCTGAGGTCTTCAATTTCTTTCTTCAGTGTTCTGTAGTTTTCATCATATAGGTCTTTCACCTCTTTTGTTAGAATGATTCCAAAGAATTTTATTTTTTGAGACTATTGTAAAGGGAATAGTTTTCCTGATTTCTCTTTCAGCTGATATAGCTTTAGTGTATAGAAATGCAATTGATTTATTGGTATTGATTTTAAACCCTACTACTTTGCTGAATTTGATTATGAGTTCTAGGAGCTTTCTAGTAGAGTTTTGTGGTTCTTCTAAATATAGAATCATGTCATTGGGAAATAAGGATAGTTTGAGCTCTTTTTCCTATTTAACTCCCTTTAATTTCTTTCTTTTGTCTGATTTCTCTTGCTAGGTTTTCAAGGACTATTTTGAAATAGGAGTGGTGAAAGAGGACATCCCTGTCTTGTTCCATTTTTTAGAGGGAATTCTTTGAGTTTTTCTCCATTTCGAATGATATTTTCCTTTGGCTTAGCATAGATAGCTTTTACAATGTTGAGGTATATTCCTACTATCCCTGGTTTTTCTAGTGTTTTGAACATGAAAGGATGCTGAATTTTGTTAAATGCTTTTTCTACATCCATTGAGATAATCCCATGATTCTTATCTTTAAGTCTATTGATGTCGTGAATTATGTATATTGATTTCTGTGTATTGAACCAACCTTGCATCCCTGGGATGAACCCCACTTGACCATGGTGCACTATCTTTTTAATGTTTTGCATGTGGTTTGCCAGTATTTTATTGAGAATTTTTGCCTCAGTGTTCATCAGGGATATTAGTGTGAAGTTTTCTTTCCTAAGGGAAATTTTTTAATCAGAAAATATACCTAAAAAGCTGAGATGTGAGGAAGCCTATCAAAGTTAGGGAATCCTAACCTTGCTCAACCCAACTAGTGAGATTGGAACCTAAATGTCAACATATGCCAGAAAGATGTCCTGAATTAAAACAGTTATATGGGGACTTTGTGTGTTTGGTCCACAGGTCCTCAAGGCTTGAACTTTGATTTGACTAGTTCCAGAAATTTTTTACCAGTTGAAGTGAATTAACATCTCAGAAAGAAGATACTGTCATCTTGAGTAGAAAATTGTTGATAAAAATCATTATTCAATATCAGTGATTATTAATCAGTCACTTAAGGAAACACGTCTTTAGAAAAGAACCACAATTACAAGAATAATTGTCATAACTTCAGATACTGTAAATAATATGGCACAGATCATAAAATAAATATGTGTACTAAGTGCAGAGAATAATTTTAATCTTGGAAATTACAGTTGAACACTGGTAGCCAAAAAGTATTTCAGAGCCAATAAACTTATGGTTTGAAGTTAAAATTATTATATCAAAAGCTGTTTCCAAATCCATAATCCTCTACGGATGGAAGCATATTGACAAAGCTATTCAGATGCAAACATAAGCCACCTTTCATGTAAGAGAAAGGATGACTCAGAGGGCAGAAAAAGGAATTCAGAGGACAGGACCACGAATGCAGAGGGTGAGCTGAGAGCCACAGGGGGTGGTTCCCAGGCATGGGTGACATACAGGATTTGTGGCTGGACTTCTAAGCTCCTTGGGACTGGTGACTCCTCTGTACCTTCCACTTTGTTATTTACAGCTTCGTGTCATTCTTTGCCAGTCCTGTCACTGCTCTTGAGTGTGCTAGGTATAGGTATAGGTAACTTCTTTAGTTCTTCAGGACCATAGATGAATCCACACTGTGGTCCACAATGAATTGCTTCCAGGAGTCTCCTTCATCCCAGATTTAGACTGTGAAATTTTGGACTTTAAACACAACAATATTTAAATAAGATTTTAGATTTCCAATTCGTGCTGTACTGAGACTTTTGTGGACTGGGTGGACTTTTGTCCAGCATGTGAACCTTTGTCACATCCGAGTGAAGCATGGAGAAAGGATGGAGAAACAGAGCCCCTTACCCTGGGGCAGCCGAATTCACAAGTCAGATTTGAGGACTGTAAGATTCACAACTGGATGAGAAATTTCAGTTCACATTCCAAATGGGCATTTGAAGACTGAAAAATGATTGTTTTGGTGACTGAAAGATGTTGGATAAGCTGCTGTTTCTACATGAGATGTAAACCAGAGGAAGAGAAGGGAAATTGGACAGAATGAAGCAGAAGGGCAATTTCATGCAAAACTTAAAACTGCTTAAATAAATTCACTGTACCATGTTGATTCCACTGAAAAAAACAGTAACATTTGTGATGGGAAAGAGGAGATTTCAAAATAGGTGGAACTGAAGTACTTGTTCCCCCAGGCATGAACCTAATGGTTTGTTTGCCCAGATTTGTTCACAACTTTGTAAAGAGTCCCTTTATTAAATCTCCTCAATTACTCAGTTATAGTGAACCATCTGTTTCTAGACAAAATCCTAATTGATATTCTCAAAGAAGAAATCAGGTGAAACAATAATTAGAGTAGACCAAAATAATCTTTCAGACACAAAGCATTATTGGGGATACAGAAGTTTACACATAACAAATTTAACTCCTCCTTAAAACTAAACTAAAATAAAAAATTTGTAGGTACCCCCAAAAAGTTGTCATAAAATATATAAAACCAAATGTTGAAGATATATAAAATTAAAGTAAAAAACAAAGAATAATGGTGAAGTATTTTAATATACTTCTCTCAGTACCAAAGAAATCTGATAGAAAATAATTAGTAAGAAAAAATAGTAAGAAACGGTTAAAACAGAACAAGTAACAAGCTTTGTCTAATGAACATGTGTAGTACCCAGAGCCAACTCTTGAAAGAATTCATGTTATTTTATATTACATTTTATGAAGTATTTGGATATCTTAAAATGTGCAAGGAAAGTTAAAGTTTCCATCTGTATCCAGCACATGTTGGGTATTCAGGAGTCTCTTGTGCTTCTGCCTGTCTTGTGACAACTTCCACCCCAGACTAAATGACAGTGTTGGAAACTAAGAATGGCATCTCCCTGTGCAGTGGAGTGTGGGTCTGTCTGAGGTTCAGCATGATTAAGAAGATCTTTTTTTATTATGGGATGAAAGCTGGGCAGGTTTACTCACCATAAGTTTGGAGTCTCAACCTTGGGATTCCTCAACAGTGACTTGAACTGTATGCATGGGATATACCTGGGCCCACCTTTACGTCACCCCATGGAACCTGGGAGCAATGGGCACTCAGAGGGATGCCTAGATCTAGGGATGGGAACAGCTGCCTGACCTTAGTAGGCCTGCCTGCTTCACCATCCAATTGTGCAGACATGTCTGAAAATTGCCTATAAAGTTTGACTGAGCAATTGAAGGGTGTGGAGCAGAGAAAAACAGGGGTCACCACAAGTTGTATCTGGCTCCTCAGTTGTGAATGGATAGATGGGATGAGGGACGAGAAGATAAACAACTTTAAAGGTCCCTTCAGTGAATGGACAAATGAGATTGATGACCAGGACAGGTGGTCAAACCGTGGCGAAGGCAGGATTTGAAGTTTTTTGATTTTCAGGAGTTCCTGTTTGTGTGTATGGTTTGTGGAATCTAGAGGGTTCCAACTTAAGAGGGTCTGGATCTCCCTTTCTCAACTTCTGACCACCATGGCTAAGAACTGGCCAACTTAAAGCCCCTACCCAGGCCCTGAATCTAAGGCTTGGGACAAAACGTGAAGCAATATGGCGGCAGCGATGGTGACAGTGCCCAGGTATGCACCATCTTTTCCTGGAGAAAGCCTGGACTGGTTGCTTTGGTTCATCTGTCAGACTTCAGCGTGTTCCTAATTTCTATCCATTTTAATTCCATGACCCTTCATATTTTTGTGGGGAGCAGGTTGTGCAGTGCTCTGAGTTACTCAGACTGTACCTAGACATGTTACTCCATTTTATAAAGCAGTAGTTTGTGATAAGCTATTCCATCGTAAGTACTGAAGTGGCATGACTTCATGCCTGTGTGTACAAGTAGATAACCACCATCTGCTTGGCACACCCATAAGACACAAACAGAAGTAAATTAATTGTGCTACTAATAATGACCACCTGTGGACTTATCAAATTAATCAGAAGCACATGGATACATAGGTATATCAAACCCATATTCAGGACACCAGACCCATGAGTTTATCAAAGACATCAGACCACCAAATGAACCAACCCCTTCACTGAAGGACCATAAAAGGAAAAGCATCTCCAAACTGGACATGGTAGCCCCCTGAGTGTCACCTGACTTTCCCTCTTCATAAGCCTTGCCCAGGAAAATCACTTTAGCAATGAGCTTCCTCCATTCCTTCCGCAGAGTATGGTTTCTCCTGTGCATGAGGACCGTGCCTGGCCCACCCCAAGCAAAGGTATCAAGGTGACACTTTTAAACTGCCCTCAGTCTGGACCTGGTCTATAGTAAGTTTCTGTACTTTAGTAGCTCTGCACCCTGAACAAGTTCCTCAGCTGGTTCTTCATCTTACCTGACCACTTACAGTGACTCTGCATCAATATCAGCCTCTGCCTTTACTCTCAGTTCAGCATCCTGACAGCCTATGGCTCCCCTAACCCTTTCTTATCCTTTCTTCAATATACATATATGTATGTGAGTGTGTGTGTGTGTGTGTGTAGTGTGTGCATATATATGAATATAAAACACAACATATATGTATGAGTGTGTGTGTATGTGTTTGTGTAAAGTGCAATGTTATGTGTGTGTATGTAAGTGTTTGTGTAAAGTGCAATGTTTGACATGTATAATAGATATTTGTCATAAGTATTAGAAATTAAGATTGGAATAGAGAACTTGTGATTTCCTGACTTAAGACTACCAGGTGACCCACAAGTATTCAGTGAACTGCCACCCATGAAACTGGTGTAGCCTGAACATTCATTGTTACTCAATAGATTCAGACATTATGGAAGGACACAAATGTGCTTGTTCTATGTTAATGGCATACCTTGCTTGTGACATCTTTTCCTCCATATATATATAGATAGATAGATAGATAGATAGATAGATAGATAGATATACATATATATACATTTTTCATCATTTATGATATTGTATTGAACTGAATTATATTTTCATAATATCATCTTTTCTGTTGTTTTTATAGCATCCACTTTCTAGAGATGTGGCTTTGGACAAATTGCTGCCTCTCAAGTCCTTAATTCTCTTAACTATAAAAATAAAAGCTTAATAAGATCTCTTGTAAAGAAGACATGAAGTGACTATCATGGAAGTGCGATCATAAGAGGTACAGCATGAAGGTAGATGTTATTATTGCTCTTATTACTGCTATTTAAAATTAAGATTCCTTAGAAAACTTAGAATGGAACCACCATTTGACCCAGCTATGCCACTCCTTGGCCTATACCCAGAGGACTTAAAATCAGCATACTACAGTGACGCAGCTGCATCCATGTTTATAGCAGCTCAATTCACAATAGCTAGATTGTGGAACCAACCTAGATGCCCCTCAATAGATGAATGGATAAAGAAACTGTGGTATATATACACAATGGAATGTTATTCAGCCATAAAGAATAATAAAATTATGACATTTGCAGATAAATGCATGGAGCTGGAGAGTATCATGCTAAGTGAAATAAGCCAATCCCAAAAAACCAAAGACTGAATCATTTGTCTGAAAAGTGGTTGAGGATACATAACAGGAGTTGGGGGAGGTAATGGAAAAATGGAAGAAGGATGGATTGGGTAGACTGAAATGAGGGGTGGGAGGGGGCAGGGAAAGAAACGTAATAGAATGAGACAAATGTCATTACTTTATGTACATGAATGAATACACAAGTGGTAAGATTTTACTTCATGTACAACCAGAAAAACAATAATTGTACTCCATTCATGTATAATGAATAAATGAATGAGTCAATCAATCAATAAATAGAAGTAAAAATAAGTTTCCTTAAGAATCATCTGTGACTTTCCAAGAAACACATTTTCTTTGAGTATTTGTACAAGCAAATGAAAATAGACAAGTATAAGAATAGACTTTACGTAAATTGTTTCTTCACTGTTTATTTTTTAGGGTTAAAACTCAAATTTCTTTTAAGAGTCATGTGGACTTTCTTCCCTTTCCCCTGTTTTGGAGAGGGTGACAACAGTGATCTCCAGAGGATGCCTGACCAGTGACAGCCTTTCTTGGCTCCCTCTTTCAATGGCCACTTGTCTTCGTGTCCCCTGAGCTCAGAGGACAGCAATCTCATTTTGCTCACATTGTCTTACGACGTGTGAACCAAAGTTTTCTCAAATAACATAGATTCTCAAACTCAGAAAAGTTGAACTTGTGGTCCCCTGTTCTCACTCTTGGATTGAGAGAGATTTCCAACCAGAGTCAACACAATCTGAACTTTTGCCATTTCATTTCAATGCTTTCCAATCTATTTTAATCCAATCTTTCAAAAGGATGTCTCATAAAACTTGGCTTAATTACTAATGTCTTATGAACCAAAAATCTGGAAACAAATTCATGCTTTTACCCTGAATATCTCATTGATAGTAGACTATAATCCATAGTGTCTAAATTTGGGTATCCAAAAGTACTGTGTTAGTAGATTTCCCATGATCCTTGGTTACAACGCTGAACATTGAAGAGCTTATTTTCAATTGGAAAACCCCACGGAGTGAAGGCATCATGCCAAAGACTTTGAGAAGATTCAACAAAGAGACTCAGAGTCAACTTCAAAATAATCTAAAGTTACATTTAGCGGTATACAATTGTGCATTTGTCCAGCCTATAAGGCAAGCTAAGCAATTCAAGATATAAATCAATGTGAATAACCCTAAAAACTCAATCACAATGAGGGAATAAACAAGGCTCTTTAATTTTTATGCAGAATAAATTAGTTAATGGAGTTATAGTGTTTTGAGACAGTTTGGAATTCATAAAAAATAAACAAAATAATGAGAAAAATTGAATAGATCATGAGATACTGATGTACCTCCTTAGAAGATAAGTGGGAAATCGTTGGTTGGGGTGAGGAGTGGAGGATGGAGGCTGACTCTACTTGTGTTTGAGTGTCTCTGCACCCCTAAGTACACCATAGCCCTCTCTAGGCATTTAGGAGATCCACCGGGAAGCAGAGCAATATCATTCTAGTTAGCTTATTTAATTTTTGACAGCCTTAAGAACTTTATTTGAAATTTCCATCATGAAACACCCATTATTTGATTAGGAATGCATTAGCTGAACAAACATTTCTGTAAAAATAAATATAAACCTGATTATATTGGTGGGCTTAAAAAAGCACTCGAATTCTTAGACTAAAACCTCATGTTTGCTTTGCTGTTTTTTTTTTTTTTATTGTTTCCTGTATCAGTCTCCAAAAACATTTGACTTGTATCTAGGATTTATACTGAGGGAGGGATTTCAATTCCATTCAGAACCCTCATAACTACCTCAGTGGAGCCAGATATTTAATATTCTCCACAAAATTTCATTTTTCCTCTATCTAGAAAAATAAGCTTGTTTTATCACTACCTAAAGGAGGTAGTCTGGGCCTTTTTACTGAAATGATGATAAATTCATATAACCCAGAAGCATCATATTATTTATATTTTTTTTCTCTTTCTGTGTGTGTATGCACACACATGCAGGTGCACGCACAGCATTTCAGGTGGTGTGTTACTTGTGAATGGCACAAAGACTAAGGTCCAGGTCTTGCCCTCAAGCACGGCAAGTCTAGAGGGGAAGAATATGAAGCAAAAGATAAAGAAACAAAGCCCCTTAAGATTTAATATGATATGTATGTGCAAAATGCTATAAGAACTGAGGTCTTATGGCTAGAATTGTCTGAGTTCAATTCCAAGAAGTCTTATTCAATCTGTTTTGAATGATAAGCACAAGTTGACCAGAGTATTTGCCAGCAAGATGAGAACATCCTGCTTTTCGGGAAACTAAGCAGTTCATTCTTGAGGATTAAGGAGAGAAGTACAGCATTGGGGTGTAGCTCAGTGATAGAACGCTTGCCTAGCATGCATGAGGCCCTGGGTTGATCCTCCAAACCAAAATAAAATAGAATAAAATATGACTAAGAAAAAATAAAGAATAAAAAGAGAAATAAAGACATGAGGAAAATAAAGATGTAGAACACACAATATAAACCCTTAAGATCATGGTAAGTTACCAAAGCAAAGTATTTTGGGCAATTGGTTTTATAATGAAGGATATTAAACTTATTAGCATTGGGGCAGATTATAGGGGGCTGATCTCAAGGAGGACAGAGTTAGGGTAAGAAGCTTTACTCAAAAATCATGGAGACTTGAATTAAGCATTCGCACTGGATTTCTGAAACAGGATATTGTTTAGATGTTGCCTTGGGTTATATTTGATGATCAAACACATATAGGCAATGTCAACAGGAAGGAGAAGTCCAGAATTGCTAAGTGTTCTTGCTGAAGATTTAAGCAGAGGGATGGCAGAGATCAGAAATAACAAATATTGATTACTGGCTTTATATGGAGGAATCTTCTTTGAAATACATTTTGATTAAATGGAAAATTCAGTTATGAAAAAGAAGAAAAATCAAAGAACATGGGGCATTTCTTTGCAATGTGAAATGATTTAAAATAATACTTTATTCTCACACATGAAAGCAATATTATCACAAAGTAAATCAGGAAAAATTCAGTCAAGAGAATTTAAAATTTATTATAACAGCCCAAAGTTGTCTTTTCCTAAGATCCCCTAAAACATATTAAAATGTAATGTCCTGTTAAAATAAAAGGTTTATATACCCTTGGAGGTATATAAAAATCAAAAAGTAAGAAAAATTAATAAAGAAAATGTAAGAGAAGGTCATATGCCTATTTATCACCAGAGCCTCCATGATCTCTATAATTAACAGAAAGCAGAAAAGTGAAAAAGTTTTGGGAAAAAAAACCTATATAAATAGTTAGGAAAGATTCTGCCCTAAGCTTAAAAAAAAAAGCCATTATTAGTTTCAGTATCTCTACTAAAGTCCCAAATGCAGAGATTGCTCTGATAAGAAAAATGTAGGGTCATCAAATCTACCTTCCATGTTAGCCAGACTTGGAACCACCCATGAATCAGAACCATAGCTTTTCCTCATTTATCAACATACCAAGACAACATTCACAAGGAAGGTGGAAGGAAACAGAGCAGTGGAAAGTTGTACATATCCTGAGATCATTCATTGTAAAAAAAAAAAAAAAAAGTTAGAGACAAATGCAAAACCAGAAACACCTTTAAACGAAGTATATATCAGAAACCTGGCCACTGTTGTGCAAATCCACTTTCCAAGGGGATTTCGTTCACAGAATCCTCATTAAAAACATGGCCCCAGAAGGCTCTACGAATACTATGGTCTGACTCCATCCTTGCCATTCATGTACAGGAAGATCCTGAACATTTATCAACACAGAAGCAGCCGACTCTCTGCTGTGTGGACACATGGATGATGCTGTCCACAAAAAGTAAGGATCATGCTGATCCATCAAGTTTTCATTTCCAGAAACTGGAACTGTGAAGCTCAGAGACTCTCCAACTATAATTCAATGAATAGAAAAACTGAACATATGAAAGGAATTGGAGACTGAGAGGGGTTTAGCTTTATAAATGGTGAATCACTGAGAATAAATATTAATTAAATATTCTCATGGGGATTAAATAAGATAGCCTGATTCTTTCTACTACATTGAATCTTTCTCATTCCTGAACTTTATTCCAGCCTCCTCAAAATACTACTGATGAGTTGTTTCTGGTATTTCATAAGATGCTTATCTCCTTCATTGTCATATCATATTTCTAAAATCCTCTCTTGTTTCTGGAGGCAGCCTGAATATCTGTTTTTTGTCTAAAACCAAATGGGAAAGAAACTACACAAGTTGTTACTAATACAACATTCCCGGTTGTTGCAGGAGGTCTGTGCATCAAACCATCCATGGTGGTTAGAGCTAGAAGAGGTTGGCAGCCCCTAGAAAGAGTGGAGGACAGTTTATATACATATATTATTTTGTCATTCAAGGAATGGTTAGAAAAAATGGTGATTGTGGAATGGATTTCTGGGAAAAAGATGCTTGTTAATTATAATCCTAGAGATTCATTTGAAATTTGAAATTCAAACTTTCATTTGAAACTGAAAACACACGAGTCAGAAAAAAAAATATTTGTAATGAATGTGTTCAGTAATTTTTTTTTTAGAAAAGGCCTTTTGCAGCCAAAGAATTCAAAATGGAGATCCAAACAGAAAAGATAAGCAGAGACAATTTCAGAGGATAAAGGAGGAAAGCGAAGTAATAAATGATTCTAAGCAAAATGTAAGTCTATGAAAGAGGGAATAAAAACAGAATGAATCTCATAATGTATGTAATTAGCCATAGGAAGAGAAAATTGTGAAAATCATCAAATGTAGAAGAATGAGACAAAAATGAGGTACAAAGGATGGCAGATCTTGACCACTATGCAATTATACAATTAAAGATAATAATAAGGTCCAAATGTCTAAATTGACTCAATTTATGTAAAGAGAAATAGGAAAACTACTGAGATGGGATATGCCATTATTTTCATTTTCTTTCTTTCTTTCAAAATAAATAGTTCATAGAAATAAAGCAAAAATTTGAAATTGATAGTTGGATAAATGAGCAAACTTATGTATATATACATGGTCTATCAATGTACCTTATCCTTGATGTATACATTTAAGAAGGCTACTGGAAAAAAAGAATTAGAAACATTGGTTTAGCTAAAATTATGGAAATTTTAACAGCAAGGAAATACAAACTCAAGGAAAAAATGTTAATATTTCAATTTTAACAGAAATGACCAAAAATATAAATGGCCTAAATTCTCCCACTTAAAGGATACAGAAATTTAAAATGTGGCATTATAACAAAAATGTCTATTATAAAGCTGTTTTTATCCCCCAATGAAGCATTATAAAGTCAAACTAAGTTGAATGCAAATGATGGGAAAAGTTTCACAGGCAAATGTGAGAAGAAATCTGAGGTAAGTATAAGGGAAAACTAGAAGCAAAAAATCAAGAAACTAAAATAATAGTGTCAAAATTAATAAAGCATCAAATTAAATATCAGGACGTAGTTATTTGTATGACCCATATATTTGCAATATACTTAAAAATCTAAAATGAATTTTGATTACCAATATACTTTCAAGTTATTTTAAAAATTAAAAATATGTTCAGGACTATATTGCCTGAAATATTATTATGATTAGATGTTATATGATACTATTACAAGTTTTGAAAGATTAATTAGGTTAAGAACAAGTAAGCAGAGAGGAATTCAATAATAAAATATGAAATTTGATTCAGTAGGTACTTTTTCTGCCGATAGGAAAGACATGATCTTTTCAAAGATCCATTCAATTCTTAACCACAAAACAAAAAACAGAGACTGCATTGTAACACTAAGATAATCTTAAAATTTCTAAAAGACATTAATGTGTTAATTTTAACAATATTAATAATATTAGCTTGTTAAACTATAATGTAATAATTAAAATAGTCTTATAGGATGAGTTACCATATCTTTACCATTTAAAAAAATAGTTCTTTAGGAATTTTAAAATCTTGAATTACTTAAGTTAATAAAAATACCCTTTGTTGGATGTGGTGATACTGCCTATAATTTTTAGTGACTTGGAAAGTGAAAACTGGAGTATTGCAAGTTCATGGTCAACCTCAGCAATTTAGTTAAACCCTGTCTCAAAATAAAAAAAATTTAAAGGGCTGGAGATCTAGCACAAGGGTAGAATGTCTTTTGGTTAAATAAACAGTCCCACTAAAAAGAATCATTGAAATTACATATGATCCCTAAAAGGAAACTTACGTGATATAGCCAAAGCCAGTTGGTAGAACACTTAGGAATGTAAATGATCCCATTGTTAAACAAGCCAAATAACCACATTACATGGCATGGCTTACGTTCAAATGATATCGAGTCCAACAAGTTCTCACCATAATTTGAGAACTGTATCCCAAACACCATGACTCCTTAATTAAAGTTGCCACCTTTATCTTTGCCTTGCTAGAAATATTCACACAACCCAATGGCAGGATGATCCTACTGTTGCGAATCAGATCATGTACGACATCTGCCCCAAATTTTTCAGTGAATTCCAAACTTATTCAAGTAAAACCCAAAGTCTTTATTGTGGTTTAAAAAGTCCTACAAAATCTGTCCTGAACATGTCCCTACTATCCAGCTCTGCACCTTGGTTATTTCTTTGATTTCTGAGATTGAACCCTTCCTTCATCTTACTCCACAGATGGGCCTTTTAACAATTGCTTCAGTGTGCTAAGATCATTCCAGGTTTTGAGATATCTAAATGACATTTCTAAAGAAGCACATGTTATCAAGAGTACAAGCAACAGTAAATTTGGTGAGGAAATGGGGGAAAAGGTACATTCATATTTTGCTGGTGGGAATGCAAAATGGTGCAATTACTCTGGAAAGCTGTATGGAGATTCCTCAGAACACGTGGAATGGAACCACCAGTTGACCCAGCTATCCCACTCCTCAGTTTATACCCAAAGGGCCTAAAATCAGCATATTACAGTGATGCAGCCACATCAATGTTTATAGCAGCTCAATTCACAATGGCTAACTGTGGAACCAGCTTAAGTGTCCTTCAACAGATGAATGGAAACAAAATGTGGTATACATGTATGACTAATAAGAACAAATAAAAATGAGAAAGAAATGCATATTGCTAAGTTGTTTGCTTCTAATAAGTTAGGTCAATGCTATCAAGTCAGTTGCCCTCACTCACTAACCCCTTATTTAAAATTGTAAAACTCCTTGTCACTGCCAGGTACTGCACCTCTTTTCTCAACAGCCTATGTCACATTCTGACATATTGTATCCACACTTAATAATTGATTGATTGATTCTTTAGATTTTGTATTTCCCTACATTAAAATACAAACAGTGTGAAGGTAGAGACACCAGTCATGAATTTTTAATTGTTTTGTTTTTAGCTGACATTTCTAGGGAATCAAATAGTGCTAGCACAGATTAGATATTCGCTAAATATCCAATGAATAGATGGAATCAGGAATTCATTATGTAAGTTTTAATAACCAATGGAAAAGACACAGTGGTAGGGGACTGGAGGCAAAGTCAACCAAAAATAATCAAACTGAAAGAGAAAGTGAAAATATTACAAAATTTATAAAAAAATTTTAAAATCCCATGTGAGAAATTAGTGATAACACACATGTTGCGTAGAGCATTCTAAGTAGAGAGTAACAAATGGATTGGAAGCAGTACTTGAATAGATGATGGCAAAAAACAATCCACAGCTGTTAAGAAATAGCAACTGAAAGTTCGAGATTCTCTGTGAAACTTAAGTAGATAGAATATCACAACTAAGTTCATCACTAGGAAATTTATCAAAATCCAATAAAATATGTTAACAGCTATCAGAGGAATGAAGTATTGCTAAAGAACATGAAAGACATTTTTTAAAGATATAGGAGAAAGCTGTTTTAGAAAATATAAAAATTCTAGATTTTTGTGCATTCAAAAACATATCTTGTGTCTATGTTCATGAGGGATATTGGTCTGAAGTTTTCTTTCCTTGATGTGTCTTTGTCTGATTTTGATATCAGAGTGATACTAGCCTCACAGAATGAGTTTGGAAGAGTTCCCTCCTTTTCTATTTCATGGAATAATTTTAGTAGTATTGGTGTTAATTCTTCTTTGAAGGTCTTGTGGAACTCAGCTGAGAATCTGTCTGGTCCTGGGCTTTTCTTGGTTGGTAGGCTTTGATGGTGTCTTCTATTTCATTGCTTGAAATTGAACTGTTTAAATTGTGTATGTTCCCCTTCATCAGTTTGGGTAGATCCTATGTCTCTAGAAATTTGTTGATGTCTTTGAGATTTTCTATTTTATTGGAATATAAATTTTCAAAATCATTTCTAATTATCTTCTGTGTTTCAGTAGTGTCTGTAGTGATATTTCCTTTTTCATCATGAATTTTAGTAATTTCAGTTTTCTCTCTCTTCCTCTTTGATAGTGTAGCTAAGGGTTTATCACTATTTGTTTTTTCTGAAGAAACAACTTTTTGTTTTGTCAATTGGTTCTTTTGCTTCAATTTTATTGATTTCAACTCTGATTTTAATTCTTTCCTGTCTTCTGCTGCTTTTGTGTTGATTTGCTCTTGTTTTTCTAGGTCTTTCAGATGTAATGTTAGGTCATTTATTTGCTGTTTTTTTATTCTTTTAATGTATAATCTCAATGCAATGAACTTTCCTTTTAGCACTGTCTTCACAGCATCCCAGAGATTTTGATATGTTGTATTCATGTTCTCATTTCCCTCTAAGTACTTTTTTATTTCCTCCCTGATTTCTTCTTTTATCCATTCATCATCCAATAGCATGCAATTTTGTGTCCAGGTGTTGGAGTAGCTTCTATTTTTTTATTTTATCATTGATTTATAGTTTCATTCCATTATGATCTGATAGAATGCAGGATAGTATTTCTACTTTTTTTGCTGAGTTTCTTTGTGCCATGACATATGACCCATTTTAGAGAAGGATCCAATGTGCTGCTGAGAAGAAAGTGTATTCACTTGATGGTGGATGAAATACTCTATTTATGTCCATTAAGTTTCGGTCATTGATTTTATTATTTAATTCTATAGTTTCTTGGTTTAGTTTTTTTTTTTAGAAGATCTATCAAGCGGTGAGAGAGGTGTGTTAAAGTCACCCAGTATTAATGTGTTGTGGCTCATTTGATTCTTGAAATTGAGAAGGGTTTTTTTTGATGTACTTAGATGCTCCATTGTTTGGGGCATATGTGTTTATGATTGTTATGTCTTGTTGGTGTATAATTCCCTTAAGCAGTATGAAATGTCCTTCATTATGTCTTCTGACTAACTTTGGTTTGAAGTCTACTTTGTTGTGAGGATGGAAACCCCTGCTTGTTTACCCATTCCATGTGAGTGAGGTGTTATTTCCAAACTTTTCACCTTCAGCCTGTGTATGTCTTTTCCTAGGAGGTGAGTCTCTTGAAGACATCATATTGTTGGGTCTTTTTTTTTAATCCTATCTGACAACATACCAATATCCCTCATGAACATAGAAGCAAAAAGTCTTAATAAAATTCTGACAAATTGCATACAAAAACATATTTAAAAAGATAGTGCAACATGATCAAGTGAGGTTCATCTCAGGTATGCAAGTTTGGTTCAATATACAGAAATCATTAAACATAATACATTGCATCAACAGGCTTAAAGACAAGAATCATGATTATCTCAATAGACACAGAAAAAGCATTTGATAAATACAGCACCTCTTCATGTTCAAAACACGAGAAAAACTAGGGATAGTAGGAACAAATCTCAACATTGTTAAAGCTATCTGTGCTAAGTCAAGGCCATCATCATTCTAAATGGAGAAAAATTGAAAGCATTCCCTCTCAAAACTGGATCAAGATAGGGATGCCCTTTTTCACTACTTCTATTCAACATTGTCCTTGGAACTCTAACCAGAGCAATCAGACAGACATAAGAAATTAAGGGAATATGAATAGGAAAAGAACTCGAACTATCACTATTTGCCAACAACATGATCCCATATTTAGAAGAACCAAAAAATTCCACCAGTAAATTTTGAGAACTCATGAATGAATTTAGTAAATCAGCAGGACATAAGAAAATACACATAAATCATATGCATTTCTATACATAAGTGACAAGACCATTGCCAAAGAAATTAGGAAAACTACCCCATTCACAATAATCTCAAAAAAAAAACAATAGTTGGGAATCAAAATAGCAAAGAGGTGAAAGATCTCTACAATGAAAACTATAGTACACTGAAGAAAAAAAATCTAAGACCTCAGAAAATGGGAAGATCTCCTATGCTCTTGGATAGGCAAAATTAATAGTGTCAAAATGATGGATCCTACCCAAAGTGTTATACAGATTCAATGCAGTTCCTATAAAAATCCCAATAACATTCTTCACAGCAGTAGAAGAAGCAATCATGAAATTCATTTGGAAAAATAAGAGGCTCAGAATAGCCAAGACAATCCTCAACAAGAAGAGAGAAGCAGGAGACATCACAATACCAGACCTTAAACTGTACTACAGAGCTATAGTAACAACAATGGCATCAAAATAGACATGTAGACCAATGGTACAAAAATAGAAGACACAAAGACAAACTCACATAAATGGTTGTCTCTTACTAGATAAAGATGTCAAAAATATACATTGGAGAAAGGGTAGCTTATTAAACAAATGGTGCTGGAAAATCCATATGTAACAAAATGAAATTAAACCCCTATCTCTCGCACAAGAATCAATTCAAAGTGGATCAGAGGCATAGGCACTGGAGCCCAACAGAAGAAAAAGTAGGCCCAAATCTCCATCATGTCAGCTTAGGACCTAATTCCTTAACAATACTCCTAAATCACAGGAAGTAAAATTAAGAATCAATAAATGGGATGGGTTCAAACTAAAAAGCTTCTTCTCAGCAAAGGAAACAATCAATAATGTGAAGAGAGAGTCTACAGAATGGGAAAAAAGTCTTTACCACATGCACCTCAAATAGAGCATTAATCTCCAGGATGTATAAAGAACTCCAAAAACTCAACACCAAAAAAACCAACAACCCAATCAATAAATGCGCTAAGGACACTGAACAGACGCTTCACAGAAGAAGAAATATAATCGACCAACAAACGTAAGAAAAAATGTTCATTATCTCTTGAAGTTAGAGAAATGCAAATCAAAACTACTCTAATATTTCATCTCACTTCAGTCAGAATGGCAATCATCAAGAATACAAGCAACAATAAGTGTTGATGAGGATGTGGGGAAAACAGTACACTAATACATTGCTGGTGGGACTGCAAAATGACAATCACTCTGAAAGCAGTATGGAGATTCCTCAGAAAACTCAGAATAGAACCACCATTTGATCCAGCTATCCCACTCCTGGATGTAAACCCAAAGGACTTAAAATCAGCATACTACAGTGAGGCAGCCACATCAATGTTTATAGCAGTTCAATTCACTATAGCTAAACTATGGAACCAACCTAGATGCCCTTCAACAGATGAATAGATAAAGAAAATGTGGTACACATACACAATGGAATATTACTCAACCATAAGAAGAATGAAATTATGACATTTGCAGGTAAATGGATGTAACTTGAGAATATAATGCTAAGTGAAATAAGCCAATACCAATAAACCAAAGGCAAAATGTTTTCTTTGACAAGTGGGTGCTGATCCATAGTGGGTAGGGAGGAATGAAGGAACTTTGGATTATGCAGAGGGGAGGGAGGGGAGGGATGGGGCAGTGGAGATGGGAAAAACTATAGAATGAGACAGACATTATTACCCTATATACATGTATGAAAAAAAAATAAAACAAAAACATGTTTGAAACACGCAAAGCAAAAAATATGGTGCCAAAAAGAGAAAGAGAAATCCACAAACTGTGGAAGTAGTTTCATATCCCTTTCTCCATGTCTAATCCAATAAGTACAAAAAAATTATATTTGTTACCTATTAGCTTACAACAAATTGATACATGTTCAGTGACTTCAAAGAACACAACTGATTATCTCGCAGTTTTTGTGGGTTAAGAATCCTGGCTCTGCTTGTGCAGGCCTCTCTGTCTTAAGGTCCCAGGTGAAAGCTACAGTGATGGTGGAGAATGGAATGAGGTCTCCAGGCCTCACTTGGGAAGCATCCACTTGCAAAATCACACGTTTCTTGCATAATTCTCTTTGTTGCAGACTGTTGGGCCAAAGGCCCCAGTTTCTTGCTATCTGTTGGTGTGAAGCCACCTTCTTTTTGGCTGGTTGTTAGCTACATTTTCTTATCACATGGGTCTCCTCAACAGAGCTGCTTCCTTCTTTGTAACTAGCCAGAGAAAGTCTACTAGTGTGACTGATGTTACGATCTTCTACAGCACAATCCTGTTCTATTGCTAAGAAGCAAGTGAAAGAACCCACCAACATTCAAAGGAAGGGAATTACACAAGGTTTCGATTATCAGGGGAAGGATAATTCAGTGAGTCCTCCACCACCACAATTAACCATCTCATCTAATTGGCATCTGAACCCTTCATCCAATGACAAAAGAGTGTACATGGAACATTTACCAAAACTGACCACATGCTGGATACTAAAGCAGAATTTAACACATTTCAAAGCGTATTGAGGACATTCAAAGTGTATTCCTTGACCACAGTGAAATTAAATTAGAAATCAATAAGAAAAAGAGAAGAAGAAAGTCCCCCCAACTGCTTATAAATTAAATAATGCACTTCTAAGTAATGCATGGACATTTTATTAAAGAATAGACATTAGAGGACATTTTGATAAATGACAGGGAAGATATAAAATATCAAAACCTTGGGGGATGCAGTTACTAAGGCTTAGAAAGAAATACATAGCCTTAAATCCTTATTTTTTTTAAATAATGGTAAAATAGTAAAGATCCAATTTACTCTCTTAAACAGATAGAGAACAAACACACAAACCCAAAGAGAGAAGAAATAAGATAACAAAATAATTAAATTCAAAATGAGAGTTTAATGAAAACCTGAAAATGCTGTTATTCTCACTGGTCATCAGGAGAATCCAGCACACATACACACACACCATGAGGCAGAGCTACACAGGATGAGGAGCCTGAAAATTGCTGACTGTGCGTTGTTGATGGGGATGAACATTTTCACAAGCACATTAGATCATTTGTTGATTGTATTTTAAAAAATCAAGCACATCTGCACCCTTTGATCCAGCAATTCCACTCCTAAAGATATTCAGCAGAGATTTGTGGATACGATCTCTGAAAGATAACCAAGTATATATTCTAGGAGTGCTTTTGAAGTAGCCCAAAATAAAATGATCAAAATATCCTTCCTTCCAAAGTTGATGAATTAATAAATTCTGATAAATGAGCACATCTTATTCAGTACTGAGAATGAATAAAGTAATGCTGTATATGCAATATGAGATACATAATTAGTATAGATAATATGAAAGAATCTCATAAGCATAATTAGATAGAAGAAGTAATACAAAGAATACATTATCTTCATATAGTTTATAAAACTTATCTAATGGAAACAGACAAAGGATATGGAAATGAGACAATTTAAAATTTTTTGTGGTGGTGGAAATGGAACTCAGGGCCTCCTACATGCTAGTCAAAGGATATGGATAATTTATTTGTAGAAACTAGTAGAAGTACCTGTTAAAATTTTAATAAGAAGCTCTACCTCATTTATAAGAAGAGGAAAGAAACATGTATCATTTGCTGATTCCCACATTGTCAAGTTTCAGAAATAATTGGTAATCTATTGTATTGGAGATTGTTGAGTGAAGGGGAAACTCATACACTACTGATGTTACAATGCTGTGGCTAGGAAAGTGCTAATGTACCTCAAAATAGCCAATGCCTAAAAAAACTTACTCCATGTTTATCCTTGTAGGAATATATATTTAAGACATGCTTATGTATAGATGAACTAGTTTATAGACTTCGCTGCAAACCTACCCATTGCAGCAATGTTTGTAAGGCAAACTGGAAATAACCTAAATGTCTATTAAAAGTAAGATGAGGGCTGGGGATATAGCTCAGTTGGTAGAGTGTTTGCCTCACAAGCACAAGGCCCTGGGTTCAATCCCCAGCACCACACACACACACAAAAAAAGTAGGATGATTAAAGATAATGATGCTTAATTTCACATGTCGATTTGGTTAGGCTCTGGTGCCCAGTTATTCTTCATCGAGATGTTGCTGTAAGGCTCTATTTCAGATGAGATTAATATTTAAATCAGTAAAGTAAGTAAATTATATTAGCCTTCCCAGAGTGGATGGGTCTCATCCAATTGGTCAAAGATGTCAACAGAAGAAACTGAGGTCCCTTGAAGAGGAGGAACTTCTGGCTCCAGCCTGCTTTTGAACTCAAGACATCAATGTCTTATCAGCTGATAAATCTATCTGGGTTTTGGAGAACACTGAGCAAGGAAATGTATTATGGTAACATTTTTGAAATGGAATCCTCTTCTGCCATAATAATGATATTAACTAGTTCTAGATGAGGAGATTAAAAAGAAAAAAGTCATACATTTAGCATATATATATAGTTCCTCTTTGTCCACAGGTTCACATTTTGTAGTTTCAATCACGGGTATGGTCCAAAAACATTAATGTTTGTCTTGACTCTTTCAAGAGGGAGAACATATTTGCATATTTTCATTGCAGTACATTGTTATGATTATAATACTTCATTATCAGCTATTGTTATTAATCTTTTACTGTACCTTGTATGTAAATTAAACTTCAAAATAAGTGCATGTGCTTAGGAAATAGCAGCACACACACAGAGTTCAGAACTTGCTGCAGTTTCAGGGATTCAGGGAGACTGGGTCCATGTCCCCATGGATAAGAGGAAGACTATCTATGTCGCAATACAAGTCTTTATATATCGGGCATGATATGATCGTCCTCGGCAATTAACAATTAGTCTACAGCTATTTAGAAGAAGGAATCACTTCAAGTGTTTGCCCAGACAATTCTATAAGGTCTTCCCTGACCTACTCTATTTAAACTTCTATCTCCTTCCTGCAATCTACTACACTTGAAGGAGATAAGAAAGTCAATCATGGGGATATCAAGGGACAAGAAAGGAGTCCAGACAGAGAGAATATTTAAAAGGTAAATTGTGCCTGAATACCCAAGGAACACCCAGGAAGCAAGCAATCTGTGAACTCAGAGAGGTCAGAGAGGTAGGTAATGGGCATCCAGATCACAGAGGGTCCACAAAAAGTTTTAAAAAGAAGAAGGAGGAGAGAGAGGAGGAGAAAGAGGAGGAGGAGGAGGAGAGGAGGAGGGGGGAAAGAGAAGGAGAAGGAGGAAGAAGGGGAAGAGGAGGGGTAGGAGGATAGGAGAAAGAAGAAGAAGAAAGAAAACAAGAGAAAAAAGATAAAGGAGGAGGAGTTGCTAAGAAGAGGTTGACACAAAAGAAAAAGACTTGAAATTTATCATTAGTGGAGAGTAATAATTGGGTGTTGAAAGAGAGGAAAGAAAATGGAACTTTATTTATTTATTTATTTATTTATTTATTTATTTATTTATTTTTTTGGTACTGGGGATTGAACCCAGGGGTACTCCATCACTGAGCCACATCCCCAGTCCTATTTTGTATTTTTTTTTTTTTTTATTTAGAGACAGGGTCTCACTGAGTTGCTTAGAGCCTTGCTAAGTTGCTGAAGCCGGCTTTGAACTCGTGATCCTCCTGCCTCAGTCTCCTAAGTGCTGGGATTACAGGCGTGCGCCACGGCGCCCGGGGGAAAATGGAACTTTAGATAAAGAAAACAGCTAGAGAACAGCAAGCATGGGAACACCACCATATCCAAGGGCCACTGTAACCTACCAGGTTCCCTACAGAAAGTGCCTAAGAAAGGAACAGTGGGGATAGTAGTGAAGAAGTCATTCAAGCCCAGATGCCCAAGGCCATGAGGCCCAGAGTTACGTCTAGGCATTTGGAAATAAGAAATCTCTGCCAGTTTGTATCTTGGCACTGATTGATGCAAGAGTCTAGGGCTTTTGAACTAGGTGCAGGTATAACTCAGGGATGATGTAATGGGTGGGCCCTGGTACGTTAGGTCCTCATAACTTTCACCAGAATCTAAATAAAGAGGCAAAGTTCCATAACTTATTTTCTGCCATACCTGAACCTAAAAATGTTTTCATCACAGTTTTGGTGACAAAATTGTAGTCTGACCTGAATTCATCGGTGCAAATTCTGAATGAACACATATGAGGCTATTTACTGTTTCCGTTTCTCCTTCTTGGTATGAAGAGCCAAGTTTTTCCTGTATCTGCATTTATGTTGCTGCTCCAGACACCACTGAGGTGCTGGCAATGAACGTTGTTCTGCTGTAATGCACATTTCTTTAATATAAATTGACTGCACATTCTATAGAAAATGGGGAAATTATGTCAATACAACATGGAAGTCCATTCAGTTCAGACCTATCCTTGCCCATTGATTGATATTTTGAGGCAGTTAGGAAAGGTTTCCTCAAAATTAAAGACAAGACCCTAAAATGCACAATCTTAATAAAATAAGCTGAAAAGTAAGGAAAGTAGCAATAGATTAGTAGGCAGATTCCTGACTTCAAAACCACTGTGTTAAACATAGTTATCTGGAAAAATTTCAAGTGTGGTTAAAAACTCTGAAACGATAACTCCTCTTCCCATTTTAAAGTAACAGACAAATAAAGAAAACTACAAACTTAGATCTAAGACTGTTGAGGTTATGAAGAAAAAGGTCACCATTAAAATTAAACATGCTTTAGAACTTATATCCACACAGAAAATAAAAATCTCTATGTTTTCATGTTATAAGGGATTGACTGATCCAGTGCTCCACACAAAGGCCAGTAGAGATCAGCTTTGCTACACTCTGTTGAGACAGTTATTTTATTGCTTTTGTTGATGATTCTCTCATTAAAAAATTCCGTGGGATTTAGGTGGTCTGTTACAAACCTGTTTTCCCCATAGGTTCTATTAAGTTTAGTGCACCATATTGCAGAACACAAGGGTTATTTTGGTAACGTACATATGGAATCATAGCAGGGACACCTATATTTAGTATCCGCACCATATTCTCTTTCTAAAGTCCTCACAAAAAATATGAATTCTGAAATTATCTTGCTTCTAGGACATCTTATAATGACTGTGCATGTGAATGAGGCATATATGCAAAATATCCAGATGCCACAAAGCAGGGTGGAGCAGTGAATTTTTCTGATGGTGCAGTCAGGCTGTGGCAATTTCTCTGCAGGAATGAGCAATGAACTACATCTAATAAGATGAAACTCTATAGAGACACTTAGAATATTCTCCACTGGAGTAAAATAGGTCAGCTGATGAAAAGTACTTAGGAATAGCACATTTGTTTATAGTTTCATGACTTGTATGGTAAGGGAATCATAATGATGTGTATAAAAATCTAATTATCAAGATGTATCATCAGAACATTGTTGACAAAAGTGAGAAACTAGAAACTACTTATGACTTGACTGGACGTTTTGTAAAAAAAAATTTGGGACAACCATAAAATGGGTTGTTCAGTAGCCATTAAGAGTGATATAGAATTATGTCTGTTGACTTGAAAGTGTGTATGTTTAGGACATACTAATATGTGAACAAAGTAGATATTAAAATAACAAATTATTTTACTTTTGTGCATATTTACAGATATCATACATATTTACATATCCATTTTTGCTTTATACATGTAGAGCAAAGAAAAAGATATGCAGGGTTAAAGCAGCACCTCTGCTCATCCCAGGAAGGGAGTAGATGAATAGCTATTTCTTTCCTTGCTTACCTGTATTTCCCACTTTTTCTATATGTCACCATATTTGCTTTTGTAATAAGATAATCTATTCCAATCCTTCATTTTGATTATAACAATCCATTTTGAATATTTTACTTATTTTAGGAAGCAAAAGCGTCTTTCAAGTTGTCACAGAACCAAGGATGCTGTCCTCTGTGGATGGTGGCGGGAGCCTCCATAATCAGAGTCCATGTGGGATTCAGGGATGAAGGTGTTACCTACAGCTTTGGAGTTCTCATTTCAGTTCCAGTCCCCAGGCCAGGCCAATCTATCTCCAGCCCAGTCTATGTTGTGCTTGCCAAGTCATCTGCCTCTCCATCTTCAGAACCATGTCCCCTTGGTCCCAAGGAATGTACATCTTTAAATCCTGTGATTACTGATGATGTCACAAGTCCCTGTTAACTTTTTGATTCCATGTAGAGGTTTTGAGTTGCTTCTTTTCATTTTACTTTGTCTCATTTATCATGCATCTGAAAGGATTTAGTAATGGATTCAAATATAAAAGTACTGCATATAAAGATTCTTTAAAATTTTAATTTCCCCAAGGAACACTTCAACACTTAAGAAATCGTATATATAGTTAAAGTCTATCTCAGTATGTATACTGCAGAGAGCATTTTAACTTACAGATATCATGATGATATATGCAAATATAGGAGTGATAGGGTATAAACATAATTTTGTCTCATCATTTTTTGAGGTTAAATGTATTGAGATCATGTGTTAATATTAATAAATACATTAAATAAGCATAAGTTGTGGGTGAAATACTTCTACCCGTTCTCATTCCCTCCTTTCCTACTGTCAGTGGGTCTCAGGTTTAGACCAGTGGCTGGACAATTTTTGCAAACCCAAGAACCCCAGCCAGAGCATGCTGATCTCCAGGCTCCACCCGAAGGCATTATGATCCAGTAGGTATGGGGTGAAACTAGGGAATTTGCATTTATATCACCCTTCCAAAAGATGACAATACTTTTGTCCACAGACCACACTTTGAGTAGCAAAGGTCTAGATCTAGGTTCCAGATGTCATTCATTCATTGTCTCCTTATGTTGTAGCTTCTTCCTTTTTATTATTTCTCCCTTAATGAGATAACTGATGATTGTTTGCATAAGTATATTCATGAGTTATTTGGCTCAGGTAATGTGTATACATCTCGCAAGATTCTTCTCGACATTCTTTGATTCAGAGAAATACAATTATGGTAGAAAATGTGTATATTGTGATGTTGATTTGGGAACGGAAGACTATCAGTGTCTCTCACAGCATCCACTACTAGTTGTTGGTGCACTAGGGTGTGAAGAAAGGCATTTATTTATTTATCTTGCATTTTAAAAGACTGCAAGAAGAAGTCATATCTATAAGCCAAGGCAACCAAGGCAGCTAAAAAATTGTGTGTGTGTGTGTGTGTGTGTGTGTGTGTGTGTGTTGGTTTTCCCTAACCAACTGCAGATAAGATTGGTCTGTTCTACAACTCCACGCATCAGGATGTGTAACAGATGTCAACCAAAGTGACAGGGGCTGGGATGATGTTCGTGAATTAAAGGGCAGATGTCAGTTTCTAGTGACATGTTTTCTGTAATCTACTGTCTCTCTTTGTTTATCTTTCAGACACAATCTATTAAAGCAGCCGTTCATCGATTTAGTCTTGGGTAGGGCACAGAAATTCAAGCCAGATCTCAAATTTAGTTTGTCGTTTGCCTTCTTGAAAGGAGATGTGATTTATGTTTATAATAAAGTATTTGAAATGTCATTTAATAGGAAAACAAATGGCAGCAGGATTCCCATGAGCCAAAAAAAAAAAGAAAGAAAAAGAAAAAGAAAAGAAGAAAAAAATAGAAAAAGGGTAGAAAGAAGGGGAGGTGGAACTCTGAATTAGACATTTTTATCTCACCACTCTTCAAGTTACATATTTTTATTCTAATTGTAAAAATTATCTCTCTTGATCTATCTTTTCCATTATTTTTTTCAAAGAGTATTCATCAGCTGGGTTAATGATGACACAAAATTTTAATGTATGCATTAAACATTTAAGTTTTAATATGTTAACATGTCATAAGATGTGAATAATAACAATGTTTTATATATGAAGTGAAAACATATTTTATGTTAGGAATAGTTATAAAGCCTAGAAAGTGACTTATATCCATAACAATTTCATTTAAATATTGCTTTTGCTCCCCATCTATCTTAGATGCAATTTTATAGTCCTTTTAAAAAATTCATTTCAGTGTGACCTCTTCGAGACTGCGACTTAGCGCCTCTAGCCTCCTTACCCAATTGTACCTGTACTTGCTCCTGTTCAATTACCTTTTAACATGTAGGGAGCACCAGCACCCAGCTTTGAACTGCATTTCCCATTCCAGAACTCTCCAAGAATTACAACTTTGGTTCAGTTCCACTGAAATAAGAAAGAAGGGCAAAAAGGAAATCTATCGGCCTACTCAGTTGTTAGATCCCGCAGGTAATTTTAAATATCCTGAGTCTGGGCTCTTACTTGGCCCTGGAATGGACTTCTGAAACTTTATTCTGAAAAGTGTGAAAGCAGATTCTTAGATGGAAGCTTTCTATGGTTCTCACATTGAAGAACCAATTAAGAGGTGCCTGAGTAGGCAGGAATTATGGTTGCACAGAATAGAATCATAGACCTCCCCTTTCTTCAGATTTGACTTTTATTGCTGCCCTGTGACTCAGATTAGTGCATCTGTACAAAATGGATTGTGTCAATGACTTCACTTATGAGCATGCCTTTGTAAAATGAAGAAATATGAATACAGAGCTTGAAAGATCCCAAATTCAAACAAAAATCAGATGTTATTACTTAAAGCACCCACGAAGAGACAGACTTGGAGGTGTCAACACATGCTTTTCATAGATTGAGATTTTAGCTCAAATATTTTGATCATCACACTAAAATCTTTGACAGAATACTTTAACCTTTTGCAAACTGTAGGTCTACCCCAGTAGAGCATCTAATTGCTTCAGAGTACAGTGGTGACCGCATGGGATGTATGCATATATCAAAACCTCACATTGTACTTTATAAAGGTTTACAATAGGATTTTAAAATGAAAAACAACTTTGTTTTGGTACTGGGGATTAAATTCAGGGGCACTTGACCACTGAGTCACATCCCCAGCCCTATTTCGTATTTTATTTAGAGACAGGGTCTCGCTGAGTTGCTTAGCACTCACCCTTGCTGAGATTTGCTTTGAACTCATGATCCCCCTGTCTCAGCCTGGAAAGCTGCTGGATTACAGGCTTGGGCATAAAAATAAAAATGAATTTTAAATAATCAAATTACTACCTGATATTATGCCTTTCAAAAGAAGAAAAATATTTCTTAAACTGGTCCTAATCATGAAAATTCACATCAAAAAAATACCAGAATATATTGTAGGATTTTTATTAGATTATAAATAACTCAGTTACACAATTCTCTTGACAGATTGCTTTTGGAATTGACCGTGAGTATCATAAAAATTTCTTTCATGTATGTCCTTTTTAACCTATGTGAATGGGGACCTGGGGATATTAATGCATTTTTTGGACTTGCAAAGGTATCCATCAAAATGAAAAAAAATAAAATAAAATCAAAACTTGTTCTTCCTCATCGAAAGGAATTATTGTGCTTCGTTTCATGGGTGATATGAAGTGTTATAGTAGACAGAGGTTTTAGCCAAAGAAATAAACCCTTAATCGACTAATACCAGATGTCAATGATCGACTGTGTGGAGAGGAATTCTCAGAATGAGCCACCTCTTGGTGCCACCAGCAACTGCTGCTTCACCTGCACACAATCCAATCCCGCCAGCCACTCCTTTCTCTTTTTTTAAATTTTATTTATTTTTATTGTTACAGACTGCAAAAATTGATTCTTTGTACAAATGGGGTACAATTTTTCTTTTCTATGGTTGTACACAATGTAGATGCACACCATTTGTGTAATCATACATGTACATAGTGTCATGATATCTGTCTCATTCAACTATCTTTCCTACCCCTGCCCTCTCCCCCATCATTTCCCTTTACACAATCCAAAGTTCCTCCATTCTTCTCTTGCACCCCATGCCACCCCTCCCGCCCACCCCCCGTTATGTATCATCATTCACTTATCAGAGAAAACATTTGGCCTATGGTTTTTTGGAAGTGATATATTTCACTTAGAATGATGTTCTCCAACTCCATCCATTTACCTGCAAATGCCATAATTTTATTCTTCTTTATGGCCAAATAATATTCCATTGTGTATATATACTACAGTTTCTTTATCCATTCTTCTATTGAAGGGCATCTAGGTTGGTTCCACAATCTAGCTATAGTGAATTGAGCTGCTATAAATCTTGATGTGACTGTATTACTATCATATGCTGATTTTAAGTCCTTTGGGTATAACCAAGGAGTGAGATAACCACTGTCATACCACTTCTTTGTAGTTGTGCTGTCTTGACATGAGCAGTGATTAGATGGATAAATGCAAGATAAGAAAGACCTGGTGTTGCCACTAGACTTAAGCTGGCATCTCCTGATGAAGGTGAGAAGAGTGCTACCCATCAATATTCTCTCCTCATTCTATCAGTCTTAAAAGATTTTACTCAAACCACCAGAGCAAGGCTCCCTAGTGATTGTGCCTCCTTCTGCTGACCTAAGTCATGGATCTTTGCTCACAAACGGGAAACAAAGCCTTTCCACAAATGCCTTATCCTGGTTTGCATCCAGCTCTTTTCCTACCTAAGGACACTGGCTGCACTCAATTTTATGCTTGTGATAGAATTTACTCCAGGAAGAAGATGCACAAAACTTGAGGGGAAATTGTCTTCCAGATTGTTTTGTAATCCCCTGGCTACAAAATAATCATTGTGTTTTATAATGAGAATAAAAATGTCATGGGAATAACTCAAAACACTCCTTTGCAACACAAAATGCCCATTAAAATTAATAATGAATTTTAATAATTATAAGAGTTGATGAATAAAAGCATGTGAGCTAAGTTTTTTTTTTCTTAAAATGGCATTCTGATTTCAAAACAACATGAAAAATAAGTTTGGGAAAAAATCCATTTTTGAGGTTACCCAACCAAAATTTAATTAATAACTTAAACTATTCAACAAATTGTAAAATAATGAAGCTTAAAAAATATTATACATTAATTATACTAAGGTTTACATATTGAAAAAAGACACCACTAAGCCAAGCAAGAATAGCTCCACTCCTGCCTTCCAACAGAGGACTGAAGTGTTTAAATTAGTATCATTTCTAATAAATAAGATGAAACTAAATTAATTTTATTATTGAAAGCTTTAAATGATTTTAACCACCCAAAATGCAAAACTCTCAACCAACTGTGATCTATCAGTCAGTGCTCTGCTACTTACCATCCATCGCCTGGGAATTGCTGTTTTCATCACTTTGCGGTGGCATTCCACCATCCCAGGGTCAGCCTCTGTGCAGCAGGGAGCAAACCCTGGGCACACCGTGCCCGACACTGCACGCAGAGTGAGGTCAGGCCAAGAGTACCATGCGGTGTCAGGACTTTCTAAGCTGATCTCTTGAGTGAAACATTACAAAACTTTCATCACAGTAAAACAAAGACCACTAAAATGAAAAAATGTCCCTCCACATCTATGGGAGATTGCTTCCAGGACCCCACAGATAGCAACTCTGTGAATGCTCCAGTCTCAATACAAAACAGCACAACATTTGCATGTAATCTACACAAGTCCTTCTGCACACTTTCAGTCATCTCGAGATTATAGCTGGGTGAATTGCTGTTGGGCTGTGCAGAGAATAATGACAACAGAAGTCAGTTCCTGAAGAGTCTGTTCTATACAAACACAATTACTGCCTATTGCAGACCTAACTACATAGTACCAATTAGCAACAACATACCATGTGTTTTTTTTTTTTCCCACATATTTTCAATACATAGTTGGTTGAATCTGCAGATGTGGAACCCAGGGATATGAAAGGCTGGCTGTATTTAAATCTAATTCACCAAGTTATCCTTTTATGTGAATTATATTATTTTCATAAAATGTAATGCTTAATTTTATCTAAAATAGAAATCACAATTATAATTAAAAGTTTAAAAAACTAAGATATTCTCTAATTTTTGTTCTGGGTTGTATCAAAGTCAAAGTTTACGAATACCTTTCATTGAATATTTTAACCTAGATAACAATTTATGGCTTCCATGTTTATTTTCAGTCCCAGGTACATCATCTCAAGATGTTGACTTTCCATGTTCCTGAGTGGAGGGAGGGGAGCAGATGAAAAAAAAAAAAAAGAGAGAGAGAGAGAGAGAGAAAGAGAGAAAGAGGGAAAAGAGAAGAGAGAGGAAGAGAAAGAAAAGGAGGAGGAGAAACAAAAGGAGAACTAGAGGAAGAAGGAAAAGATTTAGGATGAGGAGATGGAAGAAAATAGAGAGGGAGGAAAAAAGGAGTGAGGAGGGAAGAAGGAAGGTGGAGGGAAAGAAAGAACAGCTTCAGGAAAAGGGGAGTGTCACCGTGGTCTTTCTATTGGGAATGAATGCACCTAGATTTAGGGTCTTCTTAACAGAATAGGGTTAGTTTTATTTGCTCACATTTTTTTTTATTATTTTGGTTCATTGTACACAAATGGAGTACAACTAGCATTTTTCTGGTTGTACACAAAGTAGAATCATACAATTTGCATATTCATACATATACATAGTTTAATGGCATTTGTCTCATTCTATTATCTTTCCTTCCCCGCCCTCCCCATCCCTCATCATCCTCTATACAATTCATCCCTTCTCCATTCTTCCCTTAACTCCCCCCACTCCCATTATGTGTCATCAACCACTTATCTGAGAAATCATTTGGCCAATGGATGGAGTTGGAGAATATCATGTTAAGTGAAATAAGCCAATCCCAAAAAACAAAGGCCAAATGATTGCTCACATTTTTATTGGGACTGATTGAGGGCAGGTGAGAGTGTGGTTTACTCATTTTTTTTTTTTTTTGGTTTATCAAATAAAATAATAAAACATCCCACCCAAAGAACTTTGTTGAGGTGTCTTACATTTTATTTTTAACATCATGCATTCTATTATTTAAGAAAATTAGAAAAAATCTTTATTTGATTTTTTAATAAAAAAGTGCCCTTGAGATGTTTGCTGTTCTGTTACTCAAGTAGACACTTTTCAATGTCCCTGACACTAGGATTCGGTTTCTGGCATTGATCTGATGGAGGTGGCGTCTCAGTGACCACACAGTTTGAAGCAATCTGTGGATGTCAAGCTTTTATTCTGACAGCAAATATATACATACTTTTTTCCTGGGAAGAAATGAGGGAAAGTGTTTCAATCGTTAAATATAAGGATGATTTCTTAAAGCTTTTTATTTTTTAGTTTATTTTTGCAGACTGCATTTTTTTCATTGTTCACAAATGGGGTATAATTTTTCATTTCTATGGTTGTGTACAATGTACATGCACACCATTCGTGTGATCCTACATGTACATAGGGTAATGATGTCTGTCTCATTCCACCATCTTTCATAACCCTGCCCCCTCCCCCTCTTATTTCCTTCTATGTAAACTAAAGTGCCTCCATTCTTCTCTTACCCCCACCCCCCCAACCCTATTATATATCATCATTCACTTATCAGGGAAAACATTCGGCCTTTGGTTATTTGGGATTGGCTCATTTCACTTAGCATCATATTCTCCAACCCAGTTATCCCACTCCTCGGTCTATATCTAAAGGACTTAAAATTAGCATACTACAATACACAGCCACATCAATGTTTGTAGCAGCTCAATTCATAATAGCTAGACTTTGGAACCAACATAGATGCCCTTCAACAGATGAATGGATGAAGAAACCGTGGTATGTATACCCAATGGAATATTATTCAGCCATAAAGAAGAATAATAAGGATGTCTTGTATAACCACATTGACATCTTTCCTTCTGGGTATTTCCTGACATGGTGACTGTTTTTATCCAGAACTTTTCTTTGTAGTATTTACAGCAATTGCAGTTTTATATATGATTATACTTAGGTGAATCAAATTGTTTCCACACTATAATTATAAACAAATGTTACCTCTTCTGTGTTTCTCAGGATGAGTAGATAGGAGTTTTGTCTTGAAGTCTCTACTTCCCTTGACTCAGCTCCACTGGTGCAGGCTGTAAAAGTTAGCTATCACATGCCCAGCCACAAAGGAAGTTTCAATAAACTTAAAGAGATTGAAATCATACAAACTCTAATCTTTAAATACAATAAGACTAAATTGGAAACCAGCAAGGTAATAAAATTTAGGCAATCTATGAATACTTGCAAATTAAGCAACTCAATTCTAAGTGAACCATGGATCAATAAAGATTGCAAAGCAAATTAGAATATTAGAAAATTTAAAATGATAAAATTAGAATAAAAACAGAAATAAGACAAAAGTTTATAGCATGGCAATAATACAGGATTTAGAGGAAATTTTTTATCTTTACAAACCTGTGTTAAACTTCCACTTTAAGAAAAGAGAAAAATAAAACAGAAAACTAAATCCAAAACATAAAGAAGAACATGACAAAAACTAAATCAAAAACCAATGAAATGGGAAGCATAAAAATAGTAAAGAAAGTAATGAAAATTAATTTTTAAAAAGTTGGTTTTTGAATGAGGTTGTTAAAATTGACAGATCTTTAGCTAGAATCATCACAGATAAAAGAGACAATAGGGCTTATCAAAATCAGAAAGGAAAGGACATTCCTACTAACCTTAAAGTGATTAACAATTGCTGGAGGGGACTAGTAAGGGACTACAGACCCCGAATCTATGCCAATGAGTTAGAAAACTTAGAGGAAGGGGTTAAATTCCTTGAAAGATAAAAACTGTTGAAATTAACTCAAGGAAAGTTTAAAAGTCCTTTTCGGAAAAATTATAAATAAGGTAGAATTAATAATGAAAATGCTTTCATACAAAGAAAAAGTTAAGCACCAGTGGTTTCACTGGTAAATTAAATCAAACACTAAAATTAAAAAAAAAAGAGAATTCATCAAAAATGCTTTCTAAATAATAGGAACACTTCTTATTCTTTAAAGTAAGCCTTGTGCTGATTCTCAAGTTAAATACATTACAAACCATTGACAGATGTCCCCTGTAAATAGACACACATAATTTCTCAATAAAACATGAGCAAGTCAAATATAGCAAAGAATATTTGTAACAAAGGATTTTAAATTATGACCAAGCAGGATTTATACCAGAAATGTCAAGTTTGATCCAATATCAAAACACTAATTAATGTCATATATCCTGTTAATATAATAAAGTTTAAAAACCACATGAAAATCTCAAAAGCACAGAAAAAATTAACCCAACATTCATTTGTAATAAACACTCTTTCCTCAAACACTCTTTCCTCATTATACATATTTGTGAAATGTTAAATCAACCCCAACACCAAGATCAGAAAAAAATAAGGATGTACATTCACACCACTTCGTTTTAATCTTGTGCTGAAATATGTGGCTAATAAAATCAGACATAAAGAAAGGAAAAGAGAGAAAGAAAGAAAATGGATCCAGAAAAAAAGGAAAGAAAATCTGCCTCTATTTGTACATGGTATAATATTGTATGTAGAAAATCCTTAGAACACTTCAGTCCCCCACCACAAATAAGCTACTAGAACTAACAATGGAATCAGCAGGATTTCAGGATCAACATAAAAAGAACTAAATTGAATTTCACTATATTTGTAATGAACAACACAAAAATGGAATAAAGGGGACAATTTAATTCACACTAGCAATAGGTTAAATCATCTAAGTTTAAATTTCAGAAAAAAAGTACAAGATTATACAATATTGATAAGAGAATTAAAAAGACTATAACTAAGGGAGATTCACTTCATGTTCATGAATTTGAAAACTCAATATTGCTAAGATGATGAGTGTCTGAAATTGATCTATATAGCTTCCCTATAATTTTTAATATTCCAACACTCCTTTCAAATAAATTGACGAGCTGATTCTAACACTTATACAGAAATGTGAAGGACTCAGAGTGGCACATTTTGAAACAGGACAGAGTTGGAGGAATTAAACTTTCCTTTATAAAACATCCATTAAGATACCAATGACATTTTTCACAAAACTAGGGAAAAAATTCCTAAAAAATTCATATGGAAAAATAAAAGACCCAGAATAGGTAAGATAGTCCTGAGCAAAAATAATAATACTAGAGGTGCTATAATACCCAATTTCTAATTATATTGTGGAGCTGCATGTAGCACTATTGTCCTGGCTAAAAGCAGACATGGATACCAATGGAATGGAATAGAAAACAGAGACAAATCCACATAGATACAGCTATCTGATCCTTGACAAAGGTGACCAAAACATTCCTTGGAGATAAGACAGTCTTTTTAGCAAATAGTGCTGGGAAAACTGGAAATCCATAAGTAGAAGAATGAAACTAAATCCCTATCTCTCCACTCTGCACGTAAGTCAGCTCAGAATGGAAGAAGGACCTACTGATTAGAACAGAAACTTTGCAAATGCTTAAAACGATAGCCACAAGACCACAGGGTTAACACTCCAAAATAGACTCACACACACCAGTTTCCTCAGTAGGACTCCTAAAGCTCTGGAAATAATACCACAATTCATAAAAGGGTCAGCATCAAATTTAAAAGCTTCTGTATAGCAAAGCATTTGGAGAGCTACTCTTCTAACAGAGGAAATAACATATATAAAGATATATATAAAGAACTCAAAAACTTTACAAGAACAAACAAAAAACGCAAAACAAAAAATAACCCAATCAACAAGTGGGTAAATTAACTAAACAGATATTTTTCGAAAGAAAAAATACAAATGTACAACAAAAAAAAAAAAGTTTAACATCTTCAGCCATCAGAAAAATGCAAATCAAAACTATCCTGAGATTTCGTCTCACTCCAGTTAGCACAGTTAGCAACTAGCAAATAATAATGGCCAGGCATAGTGGTGCTTGCCTGTAATCTCGGCAACTTGTGGGGCCAAGGCAGGGAGATCACAAATTCAAGTTTGAGGTCCCCCTGGGCAACTTAGCAAGACCCTGTCTCAAAAGAAAAACATAAAAAGATGTGATTCAGTGGTAGAATGCCCTCTGTTTAATTCCCAGGACCAGGGGAAAATATTACTACTAATAATAAATTCCAGTGAATGGGGATGTGGGGAAAAAGGATCACTTACACACTGCTGGTGGGACTGTAAATTAGCACAAGCACTATAGAAATCAATACGAAGCTTTGTCAAAGGCTAGGAACGGAACCACCATGACCCAGCTATACCACTTCCCCGAGGGTTTATCAAAAGCACTAAAGTCAGCAAACTAGAGCAATACACGCATACCCATGTTTATGTAGGGAAATTCACAAAAGCCAAGTCATGGACCAGCCTAGGTGTCCATCAACAGATGAATGAAGAAACAAAAAGTGGTGTGCATACACAAAGGAGCTTTACTCACCTGTACTCAAGAATTGAAGTCTACCATTTGCAGGAAAATTGATGGAACTGGGGTCCAATATATTAAGTAAATGTAAGCCCAACTGAGAAAGTCAGGAGCGCAACGTTTTCCCCCAGATGTGAATGCCAGAGTGGAGAAAAAGGGGGAAGAAAGGGATTTCATTCAAATTTAAAGGATATCATTAGAGTAGAGGATGGAAATGGAGATGAGGAAGGAGTAAAGGGACAGGGGAGAGAGTGGGTAATGAAACTGCCTCAATTATGTATGTATGAATGTATCATAATAAATCCCACTATTATGTATGCTTGTAATACACACAAAAAAAATGTAACTAGTTAATGAAAAAACACATACTATAGGAATCAAGACATAATATTGGCATAAAAATGCGAATAACATTGCCATAAATATAAATAAAAAGAATTGAGAATCCATACATATCAACACAATTAATTTTCAACAAAATGACAAAGCAATTTAAAAGGGATAGAAGATAATCTTCTCAACAAATGGTGCTGGAAATTCTGGATGTCTATTTATTAAAAGATCATTTACATTACATCATGTCATATACAAAAATTAACTTAAAATGAATTACTGATCATAAGAGCTAGAGCCATAAAATTCCTAAAATAAAATATCAGGATAAATCTTTGTGACCTTGAGTCAAACCATGCTTTTGTTGTTGTTGTTGTTATTGTTTGTTTGTTTGTTTGTTTTGATTCAGTACTGGGGATGGAACTCAGGGGTGCCTTTCCACTAGGCTACACCCTCAGTACCTTTTATTATTAGTTTTTTTTAGATTCAAGTGTCCTTGAGTGTAATAAAATTAAACCTAGATGGTATAAGACTATAGGTATATTCTTAAACTAAGTAGCTGAACATTCTAGCCATGACTTTTATACTTACTATTGACCTACAAATCTTAGTTGAAATTATTCATAAGTTTGCTTCATGAACATTAGACTGCTTAATTCAAGAATTTCAGATTGTGACCTAATTTCCTATGTACATATATGAACATGCCACAGTGAATATCACAAGACACTAACTTAAGAAAACATGAGTAAATAGCATAAAGACGGGTACAATAAATGGAAGTAAAGGGGAGGGAAAGGGGAAGCACTGGGACTGAATTAGAGTAAATTACATTCCATGCATTTATAATTATGTCAAAATAAATCCTAATGTTATGTCTAAAAAGAACTAATAAATTTAAAAATAAAATTTCAGAGTGTTTTTAATATAGATTGAATTCTGGCATGAGCATTTTTCTATGAAGTGAACAACCACATTTTTCTTTTTGTAGTAAAATGTTTACATGCACTACTGTTACTAATGAAGATAACAGGACAAATGCTTTTTATTTAATAGTCTTCAGAGAAAAGAGAATTTAAGACAAATAATCTTGAGTTGAATGTAAACCAATGGTTTTAAGAAAGCTCGTATTTGTGAGTTCTTGGTTTCTTCTACCTCCTGTGTTCTGTTAGAAAAGGGTATGAAATATTCTTGAGCGATCCTGGGAAAAATAAGGAATTAAGTCAGTGGAGAGGGGCAGTCACTCAGTATACAAGACATATATTTTTGCTAACAAAAATTAAATAATGCTTCTAATTTTATTCACACTTCCTTTTCATTGCCCGATATTTATAAAATGTGTAGCCAATTCCTAAACCACAACACTGGTTTGGCATAGGTTGAAAAGATTTAGAAAAACTTGGAGTTTAAAGAGATATTTTTGACTCCAAATTTAAAAAAAAAAAATGTTTCCTATGATGCTTTAAAAAGCTTCTACTTGTCCCAGGAGATGGGACTGAGATATAGCCTTGGCCAGTACTGTAGGCTGCCCATCTGAGGACATTATTAAAGAAAAGCCCCCTTGAAGAAGATGAGATGATTCTAGAAAGCAAGGTCACTGTAATCTGCAGTTGGTCTTCCAAGGTCATTGCTCATGACTTGATGCTGGCACTCATTCTACAGTTCCTGGGACCAGTTCGTCCTGTTGGAAACCATGGTCTAGGTGAGGATTTTCATATTTCGGGAACCTTCTCTAAATATTCAGCCACTGGCCTGAGGACATAGGTAAACAGAACGAAGGAGAGTTTCCCATGCCCATGACCTGTTTTCCAGCTGCTCTACCTTTTCTATGCCAGCCTCCCCTTACAGCATCATGAATTGCTCCCTGTAAACCATGGACCAAGGAAGAGAATGGCAGACCTGGTCACAGATGGTTCTGCATGACAGGCAATCCCTGTCCAAACCTGGACAGCTGCAGCACTGCAGTGTCTCTCTGGGCCATTCTTAAAGGATCGTGGTAAAGGAACTTTTCCCAGTGGGCAGCAATTTAGGCAGTGTACCTGACCGTTTGCCTTAAAGGAGAAGGAGAAAAACTAAGGACAAACGGCTGCAGCCTGGAGCACGTTGGCCGATCTGCCAACGTGAGAAACTAACACTAAATCCCCAGTCTGGCACGGTTTACCAAGTTGGTGGCAGCTTGACGGATTGATTCCACAGATCCATCTCCATCAGGGAAGGGATAACAGTTTATACTTATTGGACTACACATTCATCCTGGACGTGGATTCCCCTGACTCTACACAGTGCATCTACCAAAACTGTTATACACGCAGAATGCTTTATCTGCTATCACCGTGTTTCATACAGAACTGCTTCAGGGATAAAGGAACTGGCTTCAGAGCAAATGAGCCTCTGCTCATGGAATTTGCTGATCTTATGATGTTCCCTATTACCCCCAAGCAGGGTTTTTGATAGAATAGGGAGATGACCTTTTGAATGTCCAGTTGCATTGCTGGAGAGGTGGCAGTACCTTATGACATGGGAAAATGTTCTCCAGGTGACTGTGCAGCCTCTGCTAAATGGTACTATCTGTCCCAGAACTGGGATTCATGGATCCAGGAATCAAAGGATGAGATGAAGGCAGCACTGCTCACTCTTACCACTAGGCATTCACAAGCAAAATCTTTGTCTCCCCTTCCTGTGCTCACAGGCACTGCTCATCTTCCAAAGGGAGAAATGCTCCCATCAGGAAACACGACCATGACTTCAAAGAACTAGAAGTTAAGATTGTAACTGGTTGTTTTGAGCTCCATATACCTTTGGATCAACAGGTGAAAACAAAACGAAAGTTTACAGTATTGGTCACAATGATTGATCTTGATTACCAAAAGAAAACTGAGTTGCCTCTATACAGAGGGGTAAGGAAGAGGGTGTCTGGAATGGAGAAGACCCCTTGGGGCATCTTTTAGTACTATCACATCCTATGATTTCAAGTCAATGGAAAACTAAACAGTCCAATTCCACCAGGGCTTCTAATTAACCAGACCCTCTAAGAATGAAGATTTGGGTCATTCCATGAAGCAAGAAACCCTAACTAGCTGACACGTTTTATGAAAACAAAATGAATATGAAATGGGTCGTGGAAGAAGGTGGTTATAAATAGAAGTTCTGATCACAGAACAAGTTGCAACATTAGAAGTTCTTTTTCTTCAGTAATGAATGTTCTTGTATCAAAATTAATCCATATTTCTTGTTTCTTCCCTGTCTTATCTCCTTATGATCTAGCATAAGGTGTATTAATAATAGTTATCATTGTATCACAGTATTTAAGTTGAAGAAAATAAAAGATGAGAATGTCACTTAAGGACTTCTATCCTTTCTGGGGAAGAGGTAAGCATGATTTTTGTTGTACAGGGATAATTGTATATGATGGACAAAAATATGACTTTGTTATTGTTTTTATTTGGAGGTCAAGTATGGTTTCAGGAGATGGGGTCAAGTCAACAAAGGGTGGACTGTGATGGTCAGTTGTATCTATCCAGTTGACTAGACACAATCCCTAATTATTCAGTCTTGTAATAGTTTAGCTATGCTCAGGAGGCATTTTGCAAAAGTGATTGAAGACAATCATGAACTAACTCTAAGTGTAGACATCTTCAACACCCTGGATGGGTGTGATTCAAACAGTGGAAAGATCTTCAGAGCAATACTGAGGGACACCAGAAGATGCAATTCTCCCTGTGAGTAAACAACTTTAGCTCATTCACAAGATTTCTAGCCTGTTCTTCCTGGCAGCCTGCCCTTCAGATTACAGACTACTTTGCCAGTTGCCACAGTTGTTTAAACCAATTCCTTACCATGTGTCTCTTAATATACAGTCAGACGTACAGAGCTGTGGGTTCCGTATCCATGAATATGACCAACAATGAATTGAAAATACTCTAAATGCTTTTGTCTGTGTTCAACATGAACAGGCCTTTTTCTTTGTCGTTATTGCCTAAATAATACATTGTGACAATTATTTACATAGCATGCTCATTGAATTAGGTATTATAAGTGACCTACAAAAGATTTAAAGAAAATGTGAGAATGTATATAGGTTATGCAAATGCTATGCCATTTTATATAAGGAATATGAGCATCTTTGAATTTTTACATCCTGGCAGAGGGTCTCCTGGAACCAATCCCCCATGCATACTGAGGGATGACTGTATATTCTACTGCTTGTGTTACTCTGATTGAACCTTGAACAATATAGTCATTTAAAAGGCAGATATCATTGGGCAAGGAAACCATTAAAGTTTCTCTTAGATAGTAACACTGAAAACTACCATTTTGTCAGATTGTTTTCCAAGGGACAAGCTGCTAAATAATACAGAGCTCTGAGGGAAAGAATACGAGAAGATAAAACAGTAACTGGGAATTGCCAAGCTCCAAGAGTAGGGGCAGTAATAATGAGCTCTGGATCACAGGAGGGGAAAGTCCTCTGATTAAGGACAGGATGCTGAGGCATTGGAAGATCTATGCACTAAAAAGTAGGGAGGGGACAAGGGACAGGATTTATGGTTTCATGCCCATCCAGCCCTGGCTTGGAGACCAGAGTAGAAGAGGATGCTGTCATTGTAGGCATAGAGCCTCGGGGACATGTCAGTGAAGCAGAGGTGCCACTGTAACCCTATCCTTCATGTTGTCTGCTTTCTCCTCCTCTACTTCTCTGTTATTATTATCAATAGTTGCTATTTTTTTTTAAGAACTCAACAGTACCAGCAACTAAGGTTTGAGGGTTTTGTATATTTTATCTCATTTAATACACCCAGTGATCCTGGGAGATAGGAATTATTCCTCTGAGGACAAGAATACAAATGAATCGCCCAAGGCAATTGTATAAGTCAATTGCCGGAGAACACCTGCCCGTGTGAGAGTAGGCTGCTAATCCTGTTCTTTCTATTTATAAAACCTGGGCTCTCAACCATTGCGTTATCCTCCACCCCAAAGGCAAATCAGTTCCCAGAGCCAGCACTAATGGCTGGAGCACAATTTGCAGCCAATGAAGCCACAGTTGCAAAAGGGTTTGGGGAGATGACATGGCTTTGATATTCAGTTTCTGGTCTGCAGGAAGCCAGATTGTCCATCTGACTTACATTCACTTCTGATGATTCTTTTGCTCCAGAGAAAGACCATTTCAATACAAATTCCTCAGTCTCCTATCATCTAGTGGCACTTTTTCAACTTCTGCCTATTTGCTAAAATAAAAAGGTGTTTTTAGCATGTCCAAGAAGAAGAGGGAGGATGGGGGATGAATTTTGCACAGATGGTAAGTTGGAGACCCTTCTTTCTTGCTGAAGTTACAAGAAATTCCTTCCCTGTATGACTGAATAAGACAGACTTTCAAAGCTTTTCTAGCTTTGAGATGTGGACTGACATAACCTTATTCAAGGAGAATTACGTGTTTTCTAATCAGAAATTTATAGGTCATATCATCTGATAAACTTCTTCGGATAAAGTGCATTAATTCAACTAGAGCATATGGAGACCACAGTAACGTTGAGGAGTAAAAGAAGTTTCATTTCCTACTATTTCAATTTTAGTGTTTCCTTTTCCCGTAGTCTTATCCAACCTGTTTTTAATAATAATTCCAAAGACATGATCATTATGATCATACTGGTTATAATAATTTTGTCTTAGGAAACTTTACTGCATCCTCACTTACTCTAAGTCATCAAATGAGTTTTATCGCAGTGGATGTTTTGAAATTTCATGTTTCTATGTTCATCTTTTTTCTCTTTTCTCAGTCTCGACTGTGTGTGCTAATTAATTTCCTGAGTCGGGAAATTACTGCCAGATTTTGCCCTATTTTGAAAAAAAAATATTTTCCATTGCCTCAGGATGGAAATAGACACACTGTTAGCACTTTAGCAAGTGAGGTTTCCAAATTATTTCAAAAAATTGAGAAATCAGACGTTCTCCTAAACTAGCAAAGCAACATGTAACCTTCCCTAACCTTATAAAAGGCTTCTAGCAATTCATTTATATATGAAAAAAAAAGTGCACACAGACTTGTGCTCACACCTTTAGTTCTACAACTTGACTTAAACATTTAAATTTTGACTCAGTTCACTAAAATGTTGTGTTTTTTTTTTTAAGAAAAAATTCTAGACTTCCAGGAGTTTCTTGATTAAAAAATAGGTGTACTCTCAGAAAAGATTGACATGGTTTTTTCTGCATGTGTCTTTTCAGCAATAATGGCTGCTTAAAATTGATTACCAATGGCAGGAATATGAATTGAGAAAAGGGAAATTAGATGTCAACAGTTAGGTAAAAAACAAATTCCTTTTTCATTTCATTTCTGTTCTTTCAATCCTGAAGTTATCACAAAATACCTAATTTTTTAAAACAAGATCCCGTTTAATTCATTTCCTTATTCAGCCAGCAATTTAGTTTTGTTCTTAATTTGGGGGAATACTCAATCTTTCTTTGGTTTATATACACAATGTAATATTATTCAGCAATAAAGAATAATAAAATTACAATATTTGGAGGTAAATGGACGGAGCTGGAGAATATCATGCTAAGTGAAATAAGCCAATCCCAAAAAAACAAAGGCCGAATGATTTCTCTGATAAGTGGTTGAGGATACATAATGGGGGCAAGGCATTTTAGTAAACTCAGAATAGTATACACAAGTTGGTTAAGAATCATGTTCAAACTGAGAGTTATTAATGAAATGTTTTTTCCTCAAACCACTTCAAGCTCTTATACCTTTGGCTGGTAAAGTGGTATCCTCCTCCTTATTTCCTTCTCCATCATCAGTTCCAGGGTTCAAAATGTGAAATTGGAAAACCTATGGCGTGAGGTTGGACTAGCACTGGCCTTCCTACATACTAGGACCTTGCATAAGATGCTAAGCCATTTAGAGACTCATTTTCCTCTTCTGTAAAATAAAAAAGAACTTACCAAACCTCAGTTTCAGACTGGGAAGCCTATGTGACTTGAGGTATTTGCAGAACCCAGAGCCCAGTAGGCACACACACAGAGACCGCAATGTGCTGCGCTACCTGGACATAGCCACTGAAAAAATTCAAATTATTTTCACATTCCTCTTCCCTGTTTCTTCTATCATGGCTACACTCTTATTTATTAGTTTTTAAAGTAAAGAAGTCTTGTCTTTTTAACTGAAATTTAGCATGATATATAAATTGCTGATTTCCTCTTTAGAATGCTCAAAGTTTAGTATCCATCCTTTCCCCTGCCCATTCAAAAAATAAAGTCACTATCCGTACCTAGCATGAATCTTTAAATAAAAACACTATTTTAGAGTAAAAAGCTAGTCATATGATAGTCACCCTAGCTGTTTAAATTTTTCTGTTTGAGCTAGTTAAAGGTGCTGTGTTCTTTTTATATGTAACATTGAAACAATTTGAACTGCCTTTTCAAAAGTTCTCAGGCATTCTTCTTTTATTATTTTTCATTTTTACAGACTGCGTTTTGATTCATTGTACACAAATGGAGTGCATCTTTTCATTCCTATGGTTCTGCACGATGTAGATTCATACCATTCGTGTAATTATACATGTGCATAGGGTTTAAATGGTATCTGTCTCATTCCCACCCTCCCTCTCATTTCCCTCTAGGTAATCTAAAGTTCCTCCATTCCTCTCTCACCTCACCCCCCACTCCCATTATATATCATCATCCACTTATCAGGGAAAATTCTATGTCACCCAAGAATGTTTAATTATCATGATAATCTTGGATTAAAAACTTCTTAAGAAATCCATTTCACTTTGTTTAGTCAGACCTAGGTTGAAAGCCTAGCACCTAAACATACTAGGATCCTGAGCTTCCCTTGGCCCCTCTGTCTCAGCTATAGGATAAAAGTGAAAACAGTTCATCCTTTGGATTTGCTCTAAGGGCGCTTCGTACAAGTTCTCAGCACAATGCTCAGCATGTACAACGTACTTAATACATGTGTCTTTGTCATTGTTTGTAGCAAACAAGGTTTTCCCTCCTCATTCTCATCATTCTCCTTCTTTCCCTCCTTCCTCCTTCATTTCTTTCTTTCACAAACCCTTGACCTCCTTATATTTTTCAAGTGTCGATTCCCAAAACTGTTTTTTTTTTCTGTTATTTTTTCTGTTTCTTAGAGTCCATTCATTATTATTACATGCTTCCCATCTGGCTTTCATTGTGATAATCCTGTTGAACAAAAATAGACTCATCTGTAATTCTGTATAGATTGTATTCTGGTGGAGAAGAAAGATATTCACCAGATCATCATGTAAACATGTAACATCCCTCCAAGTAATGAGGGCTACAACAGTGGCACGTGCTCTGGGAACTCATAACAGTCAGAGAATCAAAGGAGGCTTCCTGAACAGAAGGCACCTGATCTGAGTGCTGAAGGATCAGTGCTGACTGGGTGACAATTCAAGAAAGAACTTCTCAGCAGAGGGAACAATGCATGCATGGGAAAGGGCACATGTGACATGAGGGTCTGAAAGAATAGCTACCATTGCTAGGAACCACAGGATAAGGAGGATTACAGAGAAAGCTTCTGCAGACAGCATGCCAGCCCATGTACAGGAGTTTGTTTTGAATTAAAACCCATGCGAGACTAAAGGAGGGGTGTAGATAATTAGTTTTGAATAGTCACACCTTTTGAAAACTCTTGTTTCATGATGCATTGGAAGACAGCCAGAGTGGATGCAGACAGACTCTTGGGAAGCCTGCTGCAGTCATCTCTGAGACAGACATTGAGGGTGCGGTCCAGGATGGTGGGCTACAGATGATGACAGCTGGCATGGAGGGAAAAACCAACAGGACTTGCTGATGGATTTGAGAAAGGAAAGCACCAGAGATGACTCAAAATTTCTGATGCAAATAGGCTAGACAGTGTTTGCAGAGGAATGCCAGGGAGAAAGGTAAGGAGTGTGAATGAGTTCTATTGGACAATTTTAGTTTGACATAGTTTTGAGTCTCCGGAAGAAAATGTCAAGAAGTCAATGGATTAAATGGGACTAGAAATCAGAAGACATTAGGGATGGAGCTGTAAGTTTGTAAATCATCTGTAAATATGTTGTCATTCAAACCATAGAAATTCTTGAAATCAATGAAAGAGAATACGTCTAGGAAGAAGAATCTCTAGAATCAGTACTTCAGGTAGGTATTATGCTAAGTGAAATAAGCCATTCCCAAAGATCCAAAGGTTGAATGCTTTCTCTGATATACAGATGCCAATTCACAATAAGGTGAGGGGATAATAGTACTGTGGATTGAACAGAGGGGAGTGAAGGGAGGGGAAGGGGTGTGGGGGTAGGAAGTAGAATTAATCTGGCTTATTACCCTATGTGCATATTTGATTACACAACCTGAGTAACTCTACATCATGGACAACCAGAGAATGGGAAGTTATACTCCATTTATGTATGAAGTGTCAAAATGCCTTCTACTGTCATGTATAATTAATTAGAACAAAATAACATTATAAATAAATAAATAAATACCAGGTTGAAAACTCCACTTGACAAAGAGTAAGATACAATGGAGATAAAGGGATATTGAATATATAAAAGGGAAAACCTGTTTCAAGTTTAAGACTCCTGAAGACAGAATTCACAGCACAGAGGTACATATTAGCCTTAGCTGTGTTGAAGAAAACAAATATTCAATGATACTTGTTAAAAGAAGGAAGAGTTAATGCAGGATCATCACAACAGGTGTAGAATCCCCTGCAATGAGAGAGATGGGCTTGATTCCAAATGCAGCCTGGGCAAGTATGAATTTACAACCAAGGAACAGAGTGAGAGCAGAGGAATGAAATTTACTAAAAGAAAACATCAGGAATGATCAGAACTCTGGCTAAACCAAGCAAATAGGATTCTTGCTAAAGAGGCCAGGGTGGTGAGACATTACCTGGAGTTGAGTAGGTGGTGGATGCTTGGGAACATGACCAAAGATCAAGAACACCCAGGCAGTGAGTGTGAGGGATTCTGGGCTTAACTGACTTAGAGGGGTTCTTATTAAAACTGGATTTTACAAGAAGGTATACAGACATGCCTAAGAGAAGATTCAGAACACTGACTAAAATTTGGGAAAGCAAAGAATCCTTGTCAGGTAAGAAGGATGACATTCTTAAATCTTAGCAATAATAATAAAATTAATGCATAGATAAAGACTGTAGATATTTATAGTGTATAAGTATGATTAATAAAGCACACTATTATTGATGATTTTTAAACAAGTCAAATCAAGATGAAATGACTCATGCAACACGCCACACTCATGAGAAACGTGTGACGTTAACAATAAAACAAAACAGAGATGCAGAACACCTCACTTTCAAGATGCATACTGAAATAGAAAACAACTATCAAACAACTAAAACTACTCCATCTGGGCTTGTATTATTAAGAATAACACTACTGTGATAAGTTTTTAAAAGATCTGATTTAGAAGAAGTGCAAGGAAGCCTGAGGTTTATCACAGAAGTACAACACAGAGGTTGTGAATCTGCAATCATCTCTGCCTTCAACAACGACATGGGGAATGAGACTCAAGGCATTCATGTATTCATAGAAAATTGGGACACAGGTGGGTAAACGCAGTAATTTAATTAGCATGATCCTCTAGGTAGGAGTAGATGGTCTATTTGTGTGGGGTTAATGAACTCTCCCAGAGCACTCAATAGAATCATGGTACCTTCAAAGGACTCATTGACCTCACAAGAGATGAACCTTTTTTTCTATCAGAGAGCCCTTTAGTTACCAGTCTTTACACTTTGCAGGAGAAGGCCACACGTTTACAAGAGATCAGTTATCCATATCTAAAAGGTTTTTAAGATTTTATGCCCTGACACATTTTTAAGATAAAAGCATAAAAATTTCTGGTAGTGTTGTTTTTCTTCCTCTGCAAAAAGTGATGCCAGCATTGTTTCACTTCATGAGTGTGGAGAAAAGCTATAAAATCATAGTAATTTTTTATCGTAGGTGATATCTCTGAAATGCAGTGAACTATTCTTCAGTGTTGAGAGATGTGTGTTCAACATCAGAGTGGGGACGAATCAATGCAGATTTTTTCACTTATACAGTTTGCTGCCTGTTCTTTGGAGAGGAGGCTTAGCAATGCTTATTGGACATGCTAGCATGCATACAGATAATAAGCATTTATGGGCTCTTGCTATATACTAAGCAAATATTACCCAGGATCATGATTAAGGAGGACAAAAAAACCCCCACATAACTAAATATCTAATCACTTATGTTAATTGTAATAAAACAAGCAACTGGTTTTATTTGGAGCATTTGTTTTGCTTTTTAAGATTAAAATAAGGAGGATAAAAAAGGATACAAGAATATAATATTAGGTTCTTTCAATTACCCCTGGCTCATTTTCTCTAAGTCTTATGAGCATAGGGAATGTTTGTTCAAGAATAGTTGCAAAACAATAAGTCATGGCACTTATAAATAATTTACTTTTGTGGTACAAAATGTGAATAAACTTTTGTCCCCTTGAAGACATCCAATTTCCTTAATTTAAGTCTTCTACTGTTTGTAGGCCACACCAGAAACCTTTGGTGTTATCCAAAGAAGAGTTGGGAGGCAAGAGAATTCAGCACAGACACAATATTCATGCTGTTTATTGTGCTTTGAGTAACAAAGTTCTTTGTCTCTGAACCAGGAGTCTCATGTCTTCTGCCTCATCTGTGAAACCACTTGTTAATTGAAAGTAGGTGGAAAATCTCCAATACATTGCAGTTCCTCACAAGTCTTTCCCCTTAATTTGTTTATATAGTTTATAAGTTTCTTGCCCAGGAGAAAATTCATAAATTCCTTGGGATATATGCCTTTCCTCTCAGAAGAAAAATATGAACAATTTGAATAGGTCCACAGCCAAATTCAACATGATTTGGAGAGCTCAAAATGGAAACTCTTTCCTCAGACGTCTATCATGTCTGAGGCCAATATGGGAAAAATTTAGAAATCATTTCTAAATATTGAAAATTTTGAAATCTTGAAAAGTTAAGATTACATAGAGAAATATTTTATCATATTAATTGTCTAACATGAATCTTATATAAATTAGAAATTATTCTATGTTGCTAGTTTGCCTTAGCATGTATAAATAGAGATGTGTGCACATATTAATGATAGTCTTGTTTTACCTTTGTGCTGAGCCTCTTCTACCATTCTGGAAAAGCATGATGTGTTGCCCAAAGACTTCAGGTCATAAGTTGCAAAAAAAAAAAAAATCCCACATTGACTCAATCCCAATTTGCCCAACAACTCTCAAACAATTGAGAAATTTGTTTTGGATGAAACACTAGCATTCCCTTTTCCATTCCCAGCCCCATTCCACACAGCCTGCAGTTCTTCACTGACCACTGATTGATGTCAATGTGAAAACTCAGACAGAAGACAAGAAATATGTCATGGGTTTTCTGGTTCTTCAAGCTTCTGATTAGGACCAGAGCCAGCAATTATAAACACTCAGTCCTATTCTTTTCATGAATACAGAGAAAGCAAGATTTCCTTGGACTGCAAGAATGACTACTCTATTCCTCACACGTAACACTAAGGCTCAACAGCTTGTAAATATAGGCAGGGTCCAGGGCATGTCAGGACAAGGAAGAGCAGTAAGTATTTCTCTTCTTCCCTCTGTATTCTTACATAATTGGGACAAGGCCTCAAGCTGACAAGGAGCTGGCAGAACAGTGTGGACAGCTGGGGTACAGGAACCAACATGGTCCCATCAGAGCAAAGCAGTCCATCAGTCATTTACTCAACACGTACTTATTGAGTGTCTACACTGTTGAACTGTCTGCATTGTTACAGGTTTTGGAGAAAAACAGCAGAAAGCAAAACATATATGACTTTTTCCTCCTCAAATACATAGTCAAAAAAAAAATGAAAGTGATTGAGGAAATAGGACACGGTCTTGAAGTTAAAGAGAGAGTTGACCAAATTTGACTGTAGGAATGGATCAATGCAGACATCCTAGAGGAAATAGTGTACAGACTGAGCACTGAAAGGGAAAGAGACCTTAAATTAGGAAACAAAAAATGAAAGGAGCATAGATTTGTGATGCAAGACCCCTGAGACAAAGTCCAGCGGGACTAGAATGCAAAGAGAAAACAGTTCATGAAAAGGTATGCAGGGGCTAGAGGACAAGCCTTTTAGGATTGGTAAGAATACTCTTAGGGATAATAGAAATCCATTTCTATACAGTGCAATTGCAAAACCTAAGTCTCATGGTGGTGTGAATTACAAATTGAGAGTAGGTGTTGATGTTGGACTACACCATGGGAATGACAATGGAGATCATTATGAGTGGACTGATTCTGGAAATAATTGAAAGACAGAATCAGTATCTTTTCATTACCGTGTGCAGGAAAGAGGGAAGGGAAAGGGTTCATAGAACTCCCATGTTTTTGAGTAGAGCAATCAGCTGAGAAGTGAAGGTGCTATCCATTGTGCATAGAACATGGAAAGATTATCAGGGTTAGAGGGCAAAATGAGGAGTTCTATTTCAGATACACTGAATTTGAGATGTGGGCTTTCACCTGTGTGCTTCTGAAGCTGAGAATAAAAATTGTGTGCTGGAGATAAAAAATGTGAATTTTAGCAACATTTAGGTAGTAAAAACTTGAGAGTGGTTAAGAGCATATTATAGGGGAAAAAATAGAGCTCACATCAGAGTTTGGTGAAAGCATACATTTAGCAAATAAGAAGAAAACATGAGAAATACCTGGCAAAGTAGACCTGGTTGTGGTCAGAGAGAGAGAAAAGCAGGAGAATACGGTGGCATGGAAGTCAAGGGAGAACATTTCAAGGAGAAGGAGGTGAATAGTAGCAAACATAAAGATGTGAATTTACCAGTAAGGAGGATGTTCATATTTTAAAATCAACCAAAGAAGAGGTACTAGCTTAAAGAGAAAGTCAAGAGCCAAACCCAGAACTTCAAAGAGGATTCAGGAAACAATTGAAGATGCACATAGATTTAAAAGGACAAGACAGAAAATAAAAATAAAAAAAAATCAGAGACAAACTGATCCAGACTTCAGAAAATATTGATGGAGAAGAGACCCCAGGGTAGGAACTTTTTAAAGATTCTTGACTTACATTCATCTGTAGCAATGTCAGAATGTGAGAGCAGTATCAGCTAGTTATTTTCAGTGAGATTTTTTCATTGTGAAATAGCTTAAAATATGAAAAGTTAGAAAAACAATTACCATTTTTATCCTTAAAAATAATATTGATATGAGGACTTTCAGAATTTTTCATACAAACCACTATTGTCTTATACACGTTATTTTGAAACATATTTTCTTTACATAATTTAATATAATAAATGATAATTTATTATAAACTGAGTTAGTATCAATCCTAACATCTAAAATGAATTAAAGGGACTAGCAATCAAACTTTTTAAAGCTTTATAATTTTTTAACTGGTTTTATTATTTTTAAATAGACGATTCGAATGGAGAATTCATTGTGTCAGAATTAATTGAAACCATTGTGCAATAAAATATTTGATCATGCACAATATTACTCACTTGTACTAGCATCCACTTTTGTTCCAAAACATATAAAACATTACTATTTTCTTTTGACCTACATTTTTCTCCATACTATAAAAACCAGCTGTTAAACAAGTTTATAGTGGATGCTATCTCTCATCTGATTGACCACAATGTCTACATCACTTCTTTTTGAGCAATTTTAATTATGGTTAGGTGACTAATGTATGTATAATAAAGTCTGGAATTAAGAGTTTATACAGTTCACTAGCAAGTTTTTCTCTACACAAAACCATTTATTTTTACACACTTTTGTGCATAACAGACAAATAATAGACATATCTCATTGCTTTAAATTGTTCACATTTTTCCTTTCATTGTGAGCACTTGGACCAGAACAGAACTGGCCCATTGCAGGGCTCAAGGTGAACTTGACATTCCCTCAGGAGCATCCAGGGAGCACACTAAACTGGAGTCCCACAAGAAATTAAAGCTAAAGAATAGACCAATGTGAAGAAAGATTCAGAAACCACTGATGCAATATAAGGCATATGCTCAAAGGATGATATCAGAGTTAAGAATGCTGAAGGAACATGGTCTCTGAAAATCAAGGTCAACATTTACAGAATATATATTCTGTAGAACAAATAGGTGGTGGAGCCAGGAGAATTACCTCAGGTGGGAAATTGGCTTAGTCAGAAAATTGCAAAGATAATCATTCCTAATCAAAGGAATCTTGATTTTGTTATTTTTATAGTTGTGCAACTGAATGCAATAGGTTTGTCCTTTGGTGTTTGCAAACCCAACCAGGAGATTAAAGAGTGGGAAAATGTTTGTTACTTGAAGCAGGAGAGGAACACATAGGAGAGGATCCTAAATACAGTTTCTACCCAAGGAAAGAAAACAAGGGATTTTCATTGGGGAAGCTCATACATATTCATAAGGAAAGACTTGTCATCACCAAGTAAAGGTGGCCACATGTCTGAGCATTCTGTTCGAGGTCATACTTTTCCATACATCACATATTCAAAAAAAAAATGGGGGATGGGCTGCCTCTGGGCATAGAATTTAGTATTGTAATGAACAAAGTTTACACTAGGTCATTTAAAAAGGGTCAATCAAAATTACTGGGCAATTTTGGCTGGTTCCTGGTAAGACTTTCTGGAGGGCATTAGCTGAAACAGAAAAATAACTGTGAACAGATACTTATCAAAATAGGAAGTACTAACAGTCAATAATTAAATAAAAAATGTTCACCATCTTTAGCCATCAGGGAAATGCAAATCCAAATGACTTGGATTTTCTCACCCCAATCAGAATGGCAATCATCAAGAATGTAAACGAATGAATAAATAAAATAAATGCTGGTAAGAATGAGGTGGAAAAGAAAATTTTACACACTGTTGGTGGAACTGTAAATCAGTATAATCCCCATGAATATCAGTATGGAGCTCCCATATACCCAGTTTTACCAATCCTTAGTATATATCCAAACAAATCCAAAGGAATTAAGGTCATCATTCTACAGAGTTGCCAGCATGCCCAGGCTATGGCAGCACAATCCACAATAGACACGTTATGGAATCAAACTAGGTGTGCCTCAGTGAGTGAATGGATAAAGAAAATGAGATATGTATGGACAATGGAGCGTTATTCAACCATAAAAAAAATAACAAAATGATGCAATTTGAAGGAAAATGGATGGACCTGGAGGTCATAACGTTAAGTGAGATAAGCCAAACACAGGAAGTAGAGTATTATATGTTTTCCCTCATATATGGAATCAAGAGTGGGGTGGGTGAGATGACATAATATTAGGAGGGCTCACTTGAGAAGGGAAAGGAGATCAAGGGAAAGAGTGGAACAGGTATGGGAGGGTAATGGAGGTAGATCTGATCCTAGTATGTTCTGTGCATGTCCAGATGTTCCACAATGGAACCCATGATTCTGTATAATTAAAATGTATTAATAAAACATGCTTTAAAGGGAGGTTAACAGCCCTTGAAAGGTAATGCAGCTTTTCCCCACAAGCATAGGTCATTGTCCCTGGAAATAACTGTCAGTTATCATGGGAAAAGTTCTTTCTCTATTGCATTATTTTTTTGTTTCACTTTAATTCAGTGGGTGTGCTTTGATCAAAAGATTCATGAATTGAGGAATCAGAAAAACTGAGTTCACATTACAACATTGCCAGTTACTTCTTCTCAGCAAATTATTTCAACTAATCTATGGTTGTATTTACTCACTATAAAAGAGAACTAACACATCCCAACAAAAACCTAACAAAATCTAATATTATTGCCCAGAAATTATTTATATATATATATATATATATATATATATATATTTTAAATTCTTAACAACCTTGCCTTTTTTCCTGAGTTGGAATTTTAAAAATTAATTAACTAGTTGATTAATTAATTTTTGAATTGACATTCACAATCGCATGCATTTACTTTGTGCAATATAATGTTTTGAAGTATAAAAATCTTGTGGGTTGGTTAACTACAGTTCACTAACAAATGCATTATCTCCACTGTTATTTTTGTTCATTTCTTTAATGAAACTATATCAGGAAAGATAATAGAAATGTTAGTTGCATTGTTTATAATAATTAAGACGAAATATTTGTATGTCCTAGTCACAGAAGATCTATCACATTGCTATTTTTTTTTTTTTTTGGCACCAGATATTGAACTCAGGGACACTCGGCCTCTGAGCCACATCCCCAGCCCTATTTTGTATTTCATTTAGAGACAGGGTCTCACTGAGTTGCTTAGGGCCTCGCTAAGTTGCTGAGGCTGGCTTTGAACTCGTGATCCCC
>JAJEJO010000566.1:189544-251473 GCA_020662805.1 Glaucomys volans | reverse complement strand
GTCCTAGTCACAGAAGATCTATCACATTGCTATTTTTTTTTTTTTTTGGCACCAGATATTGAACTCAGGGACACTCGGCCTCTGAGCCACATCCCCAGCCCTATTTTGTATTTCATTTAGAGACAGGGTCTCACTGAGTTGCTTAGGGCCTCGCTAAGTTGCTGAGGCTGGCTTTGAACTCGTGATCCTCCTGACTCAGCCTCCCAAGTCACTTGGATTACAGGCGTGCGCCACCACACCCGGCTATTTTTGAAAGACTGAATGTAGAAACATATATGAGTGACTATACCATGGATTTTGAGTTTAGAGATTTATGGATCATTGTCTTCACACAAATAGTTGCTTGTCCAACCTAAGGACCATAAAGGTAAACAGTCAGTTTGATCCCACATGGGAAATCATGAATGTACCTGATGCCCTATCTCCATGCATTAGCTTTTTAATTCTGGTTCATACATTCCTACAAATTTAGAGGCTTAAGATGGCACAGATTCATTATCTCAGAGTTTCTGAGGGTCAGGAGCCCAGGTGCAGTCAGGTGGATCTTGTGCTCAAGGTTTCACAGGCTGAAATCCAGGGCTAAACCGGGCTGTGGTCTCATCTGGAGCTCAGGGTCTCCTGCAAACTCCATGCTTCTTGGCAGAATTTAGTTTACCCTCACTACTTGGCAGCTTATTTCAGGCCAGGAAGCTCCATCTTTCTAAAGTAGATATTTCTTATCCATGAGAAGGAAACTGTTATGACTTCCCTTCCCCAGGGATTATCTTCTCTCTTGTGAGATGACACATAAAAGGACTCCGTCAACTAGAAGACACCACAAACTTACAATATGGTACACCTAGATCAGTCAAGGCAGCAGACTGAACCACGTGAAATGGTCATTCTCTAGTTCAAAAAAGTTGAAGACCAGCAATTTCATGTGGTTCAACAGAATAGCATAATTTTTTTTTAACTTTTCTCATTCCCAGGGAATATTAGTAAACATCCCTTTTGAAAACTTGTCCTTTCAGGACTCCTGTGTCATCACGTGTCATCAACAAGGTTTCAGAACTTAACATTCATAGTTCAGAAGGAAATCTTTTCCAGGAAAGCGGGGCGGGGAATCCTGTGCCCTCCGGAGTGTTTTAATGTTGACCAATACAGTCTTAAGCACTGAGAAAAAATGATTCCCAAAAGAATACTGAGTAGCCCAATGAATAATTAAAATAATTCCACAAACCTGTTTTTATATGTTTTTTCAACAATGGAATGAAATTTATATGCCCATTAATGATGTTAGCTTGTTAGTGTCCTAAGGCTTTCTTTTTTTTTATTTTAATTTTTATTTTTACAGACTGCATCTTGATTCATTGTACACAAATGGGGTACATCTTCTTGTTTCTGTGGTTGTGCATGATGTAGATTCATACTATTTGTGTAATCATACATGTACATAGGGTAATGATGTCTGTCTCATTCCACCGTTTTTCATAACTCCCCTCCCTGGTTTGTATAACAAAACATTTATGTCTACATATCATTGGGTGAACTTTAGAATTAAGTCCACTGTGGATAGGTAACAACCAGATGGTTTGTGGAAGTATAGGTTCTAAGCTGAACCGGGATCTTAAATTTACAGATGATTTACTGATGAAAATGGAGATAAGTTTCTAGTTGTTCCTTCTTAAATATAAAATGAACTTGTGTACACATGAGGCCAGGTGTCCAGAACCTCAAATACATACCTGCCTAGAGTGTACTGAGGAGAACTTACTCAAATGGTCACTATTTAAAAATTGTAGACATTTACTGAAATTTGTTCATTTCAAATATTTATTGGATCATATTTAAAGAAGAGAAAAATATGTGTCCCAGGACTACAGAAAAGGATATTTACTGAGCCAGAATTGAGATAATGAGATCTCACTGGGGTCTACCAGGAAGACCTCATTCCAAGTGATAGGCATTGTTGCTGAGACAGTTGAGCTTTGGAAGGCAGAGTGAGGAGGGGCCCCTAGATTAGACTGAAAGTTAATGAAGAGAATAAAGAGCTTGGAAGAGGACAGAATCTCATTAGGAAAATGGCTGGATGAAAATCTACTAGCCGTTCCTTCAATGGGGAATGGTGAGGCAGAAGCACCAGAATTCTGAAGACAGTATCTCGTGACTCTTCACCTAATCAGGTGGAGGTCCCAGAAGCTGGTTAACTCAGGGAGCTGAACCATCAGCTTCAGAATATCCATTTCAACTTATTGCCAGGAGAGAGGAAGAAAGACAAATCCTATCTCAGTGAGCATTCAGATGAAGAAACAGAGAAGACAGTGAGATGCTGAAAAGCCGGAATCTCTCTCAAAAGAACAATACTTCAAATTGGACTACAGAATTTGTCTAGTGAGAGCTCCCATCCTTAGGTGCTGTAATGACACCACTTCCCACCATGATCCTAGACCTCACATGGCAAGGAAAGAGAAAATAATTTTGTCTCTGTTTTCCTTTCTGAACATGGTACTTTCCTTAGTTAAATTTCACAACTTGCTTTTGTAACCCAAATTGGTGTTGTGCTTCCTAGAAGGTTTGGGTTTTGTTTTTCTCCCTCTGATTTCATCATACTGTCTTTGAAACATGGATGCATCCTGTCTTGTACTCTGAGTCCCTGACGGTAGCTTTTGTTGAAGGACAGAAAGACATCCTAGGAAATAGTTGTACGACAACAATTCTGGTGCTTAATTCTGTACTTATTTCAGGGAGGCTCAGTTTAAAATTTGACTCAGATCTAAAAATCATACTGAACTTTGCTCCACTTAGTAAGTTATTACCTCTCAGTCCCAAACTCAGTCATCTATGTGCTGCTTGATGAAGCAGGTTGGGACCTGCTCCCGTTTCTGCTTTGTCAGGTGGCTCTGGTTAGACCCTTCTTAGGTGACACTGGGAGGAGATGGTGAGGCTGTCAAAGGAGAAGGGACTTGATCTTTTCTGTTTCCTTCTGTTGGCTCCCTGCCTCTCAGTTCTGCCACTTGTTTCTGTGAATCTTCCTGAGCAAGGTTCTGCATCCCAGTTCCTTCCTATAGTGCCAGCTGAATCCAGCTTGCTGCTGTGCAAGACTGTCCCTTCCTCAGAGCTCTGGGTCTCAGCTTGTTTTTTTGAATAATTTCCACCTTTTCCCTTTTCTAGTTTCTTTCTTTCCTTTCCCCTCTTCATCCCAGGGGTGATAGATGCTTCCAGAAATTGTACCTTTATAATAACTTTGGTGTTTATCCTTTTACTTATCTAAGCAACAGCTTTCTACAAAGCTATTAATTCTTCACCTTAGAAGTTTCTAGGTATCCGAGGGGGTGTGTGAGGGGGTGCTTCTTAACTGAGCACTTGTGTGATACAAACTTCATAATTACCCAAAAGCATGTTCTATGTCCTCTTTTTTATGCTTTCCTTGGTCCTGTGTGTGTGTGTGTGTGTGTGTGTGTGTGTGTGTTTGTGTGCGTGCATGCGCACGCACATGCTCACATGCTGAAGATTGAACCCAGGACCTAATTATCTGCATCTGCATATGCTTTACCACTGAGCTTCACATCCAGTCCTTGCTCCAATTTTTTTAAATTTATCCATTGTGTGTGTGTGTGTGTGTGTGTGTGCATGCGCACATGTGCACCTCAAATAAATATATACAGATATTATCTGAATTGCAGTGGTCTCAAAAAATAAATGTTACTAATAAATGTTCAAAAATAATTTTTTGAAAATTTCATCAGGAATTAAGCTCAAAAGAGGAATCCATAAACGGCTTTATTCGATATGATAATAGTTACTAATAGTCATCCAGTTTTTACCTAATGTCTCAAGCTCTGGGCTAAGGACTTCAAATGGATTATATAAATTACTACTCACCAATAGTGTGAAGCAGGGATTATGCTGATTCTCACTGTTTTACAGTTAGCGGAGTTTTATTAAGATTAGGGAAGATGCTTAAGGTCACAAGCTAGTAAGTGTATAACTGGGACTTGAACCACGTTAGCCTGCGCTCTAAAGAATTGTGCCTCTCCTGGATTCAGATCTTTAGTGGGGGTAATGAGTGTCCCCTTGAATCCAGCATGAAACCAGTAATTCAAATAAGCAAAACTTAAGAGATTAGTGAAACCCAGGGGGTCACAATTAGATAATTTGTTATAGTTGTATTCCTTTACAAAAGTGCTCCTTTTTACAATGTGTGATAGAGTTGCTCTTTAGCAACATGTAACAGATAGTAATATATTTATAGATAAAATTGTATTGCTTAAAACCTATAGGGATTTCACTCATTGTATTGTTTTTAATTTCTCAATATTTTCTTCATATTTGCATGATCTAGTATCTCAGATGCAGGAACAACACTAAAAGTCCAGACACCCAGGTACACTCAACTCCCACCAGAATCTATTCCCGTGGGGCTCAGCCAGAATTCACTCTGCATTTGATATCCTAAACAGTCACAGAGACTCCCTTGGCCTCACCATCAAAGTCTCCCTTCTCAGAAGCTTCAATGAAACCAGAACAAGGTTGTGTTACACAGACTTGGAGGTTTGATAAAAATCAATACTGCCTCACCTGCTAAATGGTCAGAGTGTGCTGTGGACCACAACATTGGGTAGATCCTGGAAAGGAAAGGTACCCATCTAAAAGGAAAATGCAAAAGACTTTCTTGAAAAGAAGGATAATCTGCAGGTGTATTATAAATTTCATCCAAAGGTAGAGCTTCACCTGCTCTTTTATTTAGCCCTCTGCTGAGCAGTGGCATTTCAATTCAGTGTCACCTGAGATGTGTTAGGACCATGGCCTGGTAATTGCTGTCCCTGAAAGAAAACCTTTCATGGTAAATAAACAACAGTCTCTAGAGACTGGCTGTTTTTATAGAGAACAAATATAGAAGAATCAGGGCAAGTGTCAAAAGACAAAAATACAGCCCATCAAAATATTCATGAAAGTGTTTTTTTTCTTTCTCCAGGAGATGAATGCAGAAGAGAGAAGGGTTGTCATCGGCCTTTAGTTGTTTTGTTGCTGAGTAAGTGAAAAGTAGTGGAAAATGAGGTTCTTCCAATTTCAAACTGTTACAATATGGTTACTTACATGCCTTACAGAGAATTCCTGAAGGCACAAACCCAGTCACAAATCGGTACACATCAGCATTTTGCATAAAAGGAAAACATCCATATCTGACTCAAGCAACAATGAAATCAATACAGAAACATTTCCAGAGAAGTCCTGCAGGTTTTTTTATGCATTTACAGCTAGTGTATCGGGCAAAAAATCTTCTGACTGTTTAATAAATCAACTTTAGACCCGCAATCCTTAAACTTCCATGATTTTCTTTATCATCGCCTAGAGAGCACCCTGAAGACACGAAGTCACATTTGTTCCCCCTACTGTTTTCATCCTTATTAGATGGTTTATCTCTCTGCTGGTTTCTTTGATAGCTTTGAATACAGGGGTTAAATTCATATTTTGTTGTCTTTCCACTCCAGTCTCCTCCCAAGCTTGCAGAATGTCATAAAAAGAGCATCTGAGAAACTGGAGCCAAAACACTGATCCCTGGCTTGGGCTAGACCCTTCTGTCAATGGAATTTATGCCCATTCACACGACCGCATTTGATTTTATTTCCATTGACTGTCTCAGCTACCCACAAGAATCAAACAGCTATTTAGAGCCTCCAAAAAGTGTACTTGAAAGAATTCTACAAATACATTAAAAATAAAGTAAAATACCTTAAGGATATTTTGACTTAAAAGATTTACTGGTGTAGAAATGTGTTGCTCTAAATTAAATTTTTTAAATGTGATTCTTTTAAAAAATTGGAACTTCTATGTAAATGTGTCTAGCACTTCATAATGAAGATGTTGGTACTATAAGAAGGAGGAATAAACATTTTCTTCTTAATAACTTAGCATCCATGGCCAATAAGCAGAACAAAGAAGCTAATCAATCAGCATGGTTTGGTTAGGCTGGATTGCCAAGATTTTAGGTTTGACCCCCTAGTTATTGTGATGCCAATCATAATCTGTTTGTATTAAAACATCCATGCAGTTCCCCCACTGCACCCCAGTTTCCTTGTATTGTTTAAGGACATATATGAATTTATATTTAAAAATGTGCTTAGCTCAACACCTGGCATAGAGTAAATGCTCAATGGATAGCTGCTAAAATGACTAGTATCTCATTAGATTGTAAAATCCTTATAGATTGAAACTATTTTGTTTATATTTAAATTTCTGACTGTTTAATAAATCAGATTTATTAGATTTCTTGTATTACTAAATAGATTTCTTGTATTACTAAATATCTAATAAACCACTTAAGTAGCCTTTGCCAAATTATTTGATACACTGAAAATTACAAAATGCATACTGAATTATATAATAGGCCAAATTTAATACTTAGTTTAGGTAATACTTTCTACATATATATATATATTATATGTATATACCATGTGTGCTTATGGATATGTATGTATATGTATATACTATTAAAAACCATATATGGTATAACCATAAAGAAACCCCAAATCATCACTAACCTGCAGTCCTATTTTCAAGGTCCCATTTCAGGACCGCCTCTTCCATTAGTTCCTTAGCCAGCCCACACCACTTTCTACATAGAGACTACAAGACTTTCCAAGCTCATTTTCTGGGTAGTTTATCCCATTATTCCTGGTCTCGTAGCTATTTGTGCATAAGCATATTTTTAAAAGCAAGCACCAGAAAGATTATTTATTTGTTTTCTCCAATACTCAAGTAATTGAATGCCTTTGCTTTATAGCAGGTTCACAGTAAACATTTGCAGAATGAATAAATGTCTCCATGTAAACATTCCACCCCTGGCGGAGGACCTTGATGGTCCAAAGAAACATAAGATAGTCTCTCTGCTGTCAACTCCATTAACACCCTATATCATTTAAGTGTCTCTGAGTCCTTGGGCCAAGGGTAAGAACTGTGGTTGAGAAACTGTTTTCTGGGAATCCTAGTAGGCACCTGTCACTAAGTGTTGCAGATCCATGAACCTGGATGGCAGGGGTTTTGTCTGGAATCCTGGATGAGATCCAGTAGAAGCAGGAAGAATCTTTGAGGAGAGCTCAATTACTGAATCACAGATGCGTAAGGTCTTGCTTGCTGCTAGGCAGGAACTTGTAGGGAAATTCACCTTTGCTTTGGGGGATGGGGCAAGGACCTGGTGTCCCTTTAAATGACTCTTTACATACAGTTTCTAGAAGTATCTTGCAGAACTTTGTGAAATGACTAGTAAGGTTATATTTCTATGCCTCATCTCTAACATGAGATGAGAACAATATTTACTGAATAGCATTGCTACTAAGATTCAATGGTACTCAGTTGAGGTCTCTTTACAGGATTATTATAAGGATGGAATGGATAGATGTGAAGCTCCAAGAATAGTACTCAGGGCATAGGATGTGCTGTGTAAGTATCAGCTATGATGAAGGCAGTTGTTTTAGTTTGATCTTTAACACCCAAAGACCAGGTGTTAAAGGTTGGGTCCCCAGTTTTGCACTACTAGAAGTGCACTTAAGACTCGTAATGATTAATTTGAATTTTCAACTTGATTGAATTAAGAGATACCAATGATTAAGAGGCTTCTGGGTATGCCTAAGAAAGACTGACATGTGGGATAGCTAACTAAAGTGGAGACCCTCCCTAAGCATGGGCAATACTGTCCAATAGGATGGTGGCTTGGATGGAATAAAAGTTGGAAGACGAAGGAAGCAGCAGCAGATGCTGTTGTTCTTGATTGCTACTGCTATTGCCTAAGGATATCAGATTTTTGCTTCTTTACTCTTCCAAAGTAGGCTCTGCCAGTGATTCTCCAAGAAGTTTCCAGAAGCCTTCGGTCTCAGACTAGGGTAACACCATTGATCCCTCTTATTCTGAGGCTCAGCTACTGGTTCCTCCAGCTCTCCAGCCTGCAGATGACCACTATGGACTATTCGGGTTCTGGTCATGTAGGCCAATCTAATAAATCCCCTTTTTATAATCATACTTCCTGTTGATTCTGTTCCTCTAGAGAACCCTGACTAAGACAGGGCTGGTGAAGGAGAAGCAGGGTGAGAACTGAAGTCAGGCTTTAGAAGTCCACACCCCAGTACCTGGGTGGTGCTAGCATTTGGTAAAGGAATGATAGCGGGGTGAAGATGAGCTTTGCTTAGACAGGTTGATGGAGTTGCCTGTGGTTTTTGCCAAGTGAAAGTGCCCAGAAGATTTTTTAAATTATTTTTTTTAATTTTGCTTAAAATGTAATCATGGTACATATTAATGGGGTCCAGTATGATATTCCAGCATACACATGCAACATTCTCTGTCCCTTGTCATTTTTTGTAGCCTTCAAGCTCCTCTTTTAAATCTTCATAAACTGTATAGTAGATTTTTGTCAACTCTAACCAGACCACCATGCTACAGTACACTAGAATTTATTCCTTTCATCTGTGTTTTGACCCACTATTCAAACCCTTTCTGTCCCTCACTCCATCCCACCCTTCCCACTTCTGGTAACCACTACTCTACATTCAGAGTGACATTTTATTTATACATTCTAAGCATAAAAAAAAATGCCAGTACTTTATGGGAAAACAACATTCCCCAAAAACGTTTGCCACAATTTAAGCTGCATCTTAATTATCCTTCTAATCAAACTTTTGTGCTGAGGTTGAGACAATTCTTTTACCAGGATGTGTATTCCTCCTGTCTTGCAGTTAAGGCACACGGGGTCCTTATTTTATCAAAACCTAGTCATTATGTCCACCATGGTGTGAACTGTGCGGGCAGAAGGCTGGGTTATAATTCCAACTCCTTCGCTTACTAGGGAAACTTGGACACCACTTAACCTCTGCGTACCTCAGTTTTCTCAGCTGTAATATGGAGTTAGTACTACTGAGCACATGGGTTGGTATGATGCCCATGTTTTCTAGTACATAATAAGGACAGTGCAGACATTTGTCAGATGAAGGCCTCAGCAGCCTTATAGAATGTATCTTCATTGACCAAAGCATTGAGATCTTATCTGAATACCAAATGAGAAGAAAATTGCTACTATTTCAAGTTATTCTCACATAATTTAATCAAAGTGAATGGTCAGAGAGTCTGTCTTTTTGATTTCTATTTTTTCTTCTGCATATAAATAATATAGCCACAGAGTCCCTAGTTACTGATAATTCTTTCACATGCATATGTTTTAAACATTTTATTTATTAAAAAATAATGTTAAAAAAGTCAATAGATAGACATAGGACTTCCATTTAAAAAAAATATTTCTCAGTAAGTTTTCTTCTCTTGCTCTGGAATTTAGAATGTTCATTTTTCTCCTTAGTTCTTGGGAGAATGAGAGCATTAATAAAAGAAAGCACCCAACTTAATTTGTTTTTTTTTTTTGTTGTTCTATTTTATTAAATACCCATTAAGTTCTATATGAAATACCCCAAGATAATGAAGTCAGGAATTAAAAGACTCAGTAACCATTTCTGAAACTTGCACTCCTATTCTTAGATTGTAATAGTGTCTAGTAGGTGCTAGGCTCCATAATAAATAGTTTATTCAAGTGCTGAAATAATAACAATGAAAAGGTTGAAATGTGACTGATTCTTCATAGGGCCTGGGGATCAGGGAACAAAGAACCTGCCACATATGCCTGATGAAGGAGCTGAGACCCTCAGGATGAACGTACATTCGCCACAGTGGATGGAGAGGGTGCAGGTGAGTGCAGGTAGGCAGAGCCTGTAACCTTCGAGCCTTCAAGATGGGGCTGATGGGTCCAGGCTTATAGGACAATGTCACCATGCCTGAAAAATGGGAGTTTCCCATTGCAAAAGGAAAAAAAAAAAAGAGGGAAACATATTGCTTGGGAAAACCAGAAAGAGTCTATCACATGTAGGGACTTACAATTCTTTTATCATGAAGCAGAAATTAACTCTAAGTGAAGAAGCCAGTGCCTTCTGTATCGACATGTGAATTTTCTCTCTCTGATGTGGTGTTAGGGCTCGCTCCCTAGCGACAACTTTCCTTTTGTCTCTCTATGAGTGCTCTGATGTTGGGGAATGCATGTGCTTTAGATACAGGGTCCCCCACATTTATTCTACTTGAGAAACCCATGCATTTTTTGAGTGGCATGAGTCTGAGGCATTCTGTTCCATCCCTTTTTGCCTCAGAATGGAGGAGCAGGGAGAGAGTAAGGTGTAAGCAGTTTCTGGATGGAAAAGGGTCAGGGACTGAAGAAAGCACCCAGCCAAGGCAATGAGGTGGCTCAAGGAGAAATCACAGTTCTGTAAACTTCTGGGAAATGAGGAGAGGGAGCCTTCCCCTTTGACTTGGGCTTGTCTTGGAGACTATGTCTACTTGGTTTTAGATGCTATCAGATGCATTCAGTGCCTCTCTTGCCAAGTTCCCACTGCATGTTCCATTCAGGAGGCTCTTTTGATCTAATTTGGCAAAATGTATCTCACTTTGGACATGTTATTTCAATCTGAGCATGACACCACCAGAGGTGCTGATGTTGCAGACTATGGGTAAACCAGATAACCAACACTAGGTGGGGAGACAGTTTTCTGAGCATAACCTCGAATGCAATAAAGAGCTTTGTTTGATTCATAAACCATCGTTCACATCAACTTTTCCAAAACCGCTGGCATGAAATCTACAAACACGTGTAGAAGTTATTCATTTGTCTAATGGATCTACATCCAAATTTGAAAAAAAAAAAAAAAAAAGGTGGGTTTTAGTATAAAGAGATAAATGACTTTTTTTTTTTTGGTGGGGTACCAGGGATTGAACTCAGGGACACTCCACCACTGAACCACATCCCAGTCCTATTTTGTATTTTATTTAGAGACAGGGTCTCACTGAGTTGCTAGCACCTTGCTTTTGCTGAGGCTGGCTTTGAACTCACAATCCTCCTGCCTCAGCTTCCTGAGCCACTGGGATTACAGGCGTGTGCCACTGTGCCCAGCGATAAATGACTCTTAAATGTAGTTCTGTTCAAGAATTCCACCAGAAGACAATATCATTATTTATGCAACTTTCAAATTAAACACAGCAAAGGTAGCACAGGAATCTTGGGTTCTCTATGACCCTGAACTATAGGACCTCATCTGTGAGATGACTGGATAAACTTGCTGCTTTCTAAGTTAAGCTTCAGTGCTACTGATATTAAAGCCAAATATTTAGATACCAGATAACTTGGATGGTCGCCGAACTTTTGTGCTACAAATCTGTTAGGATTATCATAAATATGTTTTCTTAATTCAAGACAAAGAATCACCAATGTGATTTTTGATCTGCTTAATTTAGTAACAATTTATACACCTCTCCAATTGCTAATGATGACTTTAGGGTTTTTGTGGGATTACAATAATAACTTAAATGAAACTATGCTAGCTCAGGGTCTTAAACTTTTATATAAACAGTTTGGGTATGTCTTATCTACTTTGTGATCTATAATAGACAACGTAATCCAATTACAAAAAGAAATAGTTGGCTGCCTGAAATATGCATTTAAGAACCCAAATTAGGGGCTTGGCACTAAGAATTAGGCATGTGAAGACTCAAGTACTAATATGAGATTCTAAATATAGAAATTGTTCACTAATAAGGTCTAAAGCCTGAAAATTAGGCCAACATGGTGATTTACAAGCTAAATAGCTACAGTTAAAACCCAAATTGGGGACACTGGACAAATATTTAGATGCCGTTGCTTTGAAGTTGAGAAAAGTGATATGAATAAGTTCAAACAAATGCCAAATTGATTTTTATTTGGGGTAATTATCGACTTTTGGTATACTTTTCTTTTTATACATATTGTATTTTGAGTAATAGTCTGAGTGGTTGTGGAACTTTCTTAATTTGTAAGTACAGAAGTTTCAGTTTTCAGTTAAGAATATTTTGTTTTTCAATAAGAAATGTTTAGGATTCTAAGTGGTAATATTTCTATGCAAAGTCTTGTCTATGGAAAACAGAAAAAATAGATATAGAGAGGATAAACTGTTTGCTCTGGAAAAAGAAGAAGTGTTTGTGATTTTATTCTAAGAAATGTTCATGTGTGCAAAATATAAGAATCATGTATAAAAAAACTTCAGCCAATAGAGTGAAAGGTTGTCTAGGTCACACACTATGCTTAAAGAGCATACAATACAATACAAAGGAACATGGAAATTGAATCAGAAATATCTGGATTTAAGTATCTGAAAAAACTCTGCTAGTTCCTAGTTATTTATTTTTAGGTGTATTAATTTCTCTGTGCCTCATTTTCCACATCTGTAAAATGGTTTAATATTTATAGACTTGTTTACAAAGTATAATAAAGCCAGACATAGAAGGACCTGAGAAATTATGGCACTCAGAGAGACGTATTTTTGATTATCGCGCTAGTATAAGCCAGTATTAATAGACTTTGGATGTGATTTCTTCTACCAACACCTGGGGACCCTTATTTATGTTGTTATTTAAAATATGTACAGAATTCAGTTTCATCTGTTCCCTCTTACCATGAATCTTCTCTGAGTGCTTCCTTCAAAGCTTAACCCTTGGGCTTTATTTTACTTTGTGGATTTACACACAGGTGTCATTTCACGGAGCTGAGCAGCAGGACCCTCTTAAAAAGGCAAGTGGACACTTTTGTCCTGTTAATGGAAATCATAGTTTACAAAAAGAAAAAAAGGAAAAACTTAGTGATGGTATTGTTAGGAGGATGTTAGCTGACAAATACCATTTAAGCTGTATGTTTCATTCACTCTGGAAGCAATCCTGTGCTTTGAAAGTCCTTCCAGATTCCCTGAAATGAAATCCAGAATATTTTAAATTAAAGCCACTCCTTAAAGGGCCTGATTACCTACTGATCTTTTAGCAAAGGATGAAAATTAAGCCAATTCAGAGATTCATAAAGTGCATGCAGTTACTTCAAATAATTGTATAACGGTGAAAGAACCACCTCAATTCATCCTTGCTTATCTACTAGATAGACTTGTGTAAGCACTTTTTAAATTTTTACAATTGCATGCATGTGGTGTATAAATTGAATGTACCAGCTGCCCTGGATGGCTAAGAGTTTTCAGGGTGGGACTCGAAGTCATGGGGCAGGCTATTCTTCACTTTGGGGTGTGAACACACTATCCACTGGATGAGCCAAACTAGAGCCTGATGATCCTGGAGCATGAGGCAAGGTTTATTTACCTACTGGGGATCCAGCTCCAGACTGGACTCATGAATGAGTGAATTGGTGATTTGGTGTTTGGAACAGAGAAGACGACAAAGACTTGTCCATTATGTCACTAGGTTCACGATTTCCATGTGTGCTTGTGTTCTCTGTTATTTTAAGGTGTTAGTAATGTTCTGAAGTTCATGCATATTTTGATCACAGTGTTCTTTTGTAAAGACATGAAATTAGAGGAAGTTTCTTCTGTAGAATTTGTTGTTTACCCACTCTTTATAAGTCAAAATGAGTTAGTAGAGACCACAAAGTGAGCCCCTGTTAGCACTATGGTAATAATTCCTAAGGGTACACCTTTAAATTCTGGTTAAAGACCATGTCCTAAAAACAAATTGAGCAAAAATCCTAAAATGTTACATGGGAATAAATATTTTGAATCTTTAAAAATTTCAAGTTCTTCTTACATTGAAATACAATGCATGGTAATGCAAATTACAGTTGAGGAAGAGGATTGAGGGCTGTTTTTTTTTTTCAAAATTCATTTTATTTTTTGTGGCTTTAAACCAATCCCTTCACATGATTTATTTTTGACTTTGGTAATTAAATGTCCTACGTAATGAAAGGGCCAAGGTCGTTTTCAGAAGAGAGAGGTGATACAAGGGGTATTACCTTTAAAAGTTTATGAGCCTAAAAAGTCAACATAATAAAACATTTCCATCTTAAAGCAAGGCTATGTAAATGTGTTATTATAGTAGTTAAGTATATAAATGATTTTCCCACTATGTAGACTTCTGCAGAACTCCTACATATATCATGCAAATATATATTTACCAGAGACCTTTAAGAATATATCAGACCTGAAAACTTTGCTTATTTAAAAAATACATTAAATAAATTATCTTGATTCAGAAAATTACCTTAGCACTGTCAGAATTAGCCTGTGGTATATTATTTAAATAGATAGTCTATACTTCATGAGGAATGAATATGCTTTTCCCATAATTTTAAAAAATCGAGTCAGAAAAATGGAAAACAGAACCCAAAGCCCCCTCTCTTAAATTATACAAACAGAAATTCATATGCTTTTACACCACACTGAATGATTGTCTCCACGATGAACAAGCCTACTTTGTAGAAGAAATCCTACAGTCCATTTTTAAAGCGTATTTAGAAAGACAATTTATCAATATCCACAGTATGCAATGTGACATTCTGTTTTAAAATCCAAAAATATCTCAATCAATATCAAAATCAGTCTCCAAAGCATGTCCAGTCCCTCACAGAGTAGTTGTGCCTGTTGTAAGGTGGCTGGATGGCATTCTTAGGCTCAATTTAAAGTGAGATAGAATATCCAGTCCCTTCCTGAACATGTTGTATTTTATTCCTTTTGGTTACTTTATATATGGGGCTAGATAATAGGTTGAAAGAGGTAAAAGAATGTGCATAGATAAGGACTTTGGTGACGATTTCATCGCCTTCGTTAAGATGAATACAGTCCATTAATAGCTTTTTGAGTGTTCCTGCGTGTGTAGGAGAGGAAGAGAGGCAGAAATAGAATTTATTTGACGTGGATCTATCTCAATCCACACAAAACCTTGCAAATGTGTAAACTACATCGAGAACCTCCCCATTCTCCTCTTTGTCTCCCTTCTTTTCCTACGCTTATAAATGACCCAATTTACGAACAGGCAAGCTGGTGTTCTCCTCTCTGGTTTATCCTCCTCTTTAGCAAAGAGAGATCGCAAATGCATCAGCATAGACAAACTGCTGTATTCAGTAAAGTTTGGAGCTGACACACTTATAGAGCCCTGCTTGCCAAAAATAGGATTTCATCTGTACTGGAATTTTTTTCTCTCCTGAACCAGTTTAGCCAATGCTGTAGTAAACGTCAACTTTGAGAATGCAGGATTGGGGAACACAATGTTTCAGTAGGTGGCGCTTCAACACAGCCCACCTGCTCCTGGGCTCCCGGGTGCACTCAACTTCTAATACCTGCGGTGGGTGGAAGGGGCTTGGCCCAATTTGCTAACATTGCAGCTAGCTTGTTGTCCCAGGCAATGGCGACGTCAAGTGCAGCCAAAACATCTAGTAAGGAGAACTGTTCTGGTAGGTCCTGGTAATTATTTTCACATACACACACACACACACACACACACACACACACTCAGGGTCGTCTGCATTAACTCTACTTCTAAAATCAAAAGCCAGAGAAAACAGATCTTAAAATATCAATGATATTTCAGTAAATTCAACTTCCTATTTAATTCTTATCAGATTTTGAATTCATACCATATTTTCTTGTATGTCTAACATCATTTTTCCCTTCAAAAGAAATTTTGCAACATTAACCCATAGTAAAAAAAAAAAAAGATAGATTTTCTCTTGCGTATAATTTTTGTATTTTTGAACACATGAAAGAGTATGAAAATGCTAATATTTCCTTCTTCAAAAAAACCAGTGAAAGAAACCATATACAGCAATGTTCCCTAAAATGTCTATAAACTGACATAAACCAGGATGATTAAGTGAATGATATGCCAAGTGTCATTGATAAACAGGAATAGACATGCCTGGAGAGAAATATACTGTAAAGGGATTCAGTGCACCAAGAAAGCTGCCTGTGGCCCATTGACCTGAAGTTATCTGCAGACTTCAACCAAGAAAAAATGAGGAAGGAGACCAGAATACCTTCCCAAAAACTAGCCACTCATCTGTGAAAGAGGAGAAACCAACAGCCATTTCTTCTGCCCTGATTTGTTGCTCAGCAATCAGGATTCAGAAGATCATCACAGCTATTTTAGATGGTTGTGAAACTCACTAATGTTTCATTGAAATATTCTAAATACACAAATGTGCATTTTCAATTTAAAAACACCATGATATTAGGAAAATTCCTCCTGCTTCATTTGTGGAAATGTTTAACCTTCAACAGGCTGCTTTTAAATTGAAATATTCATTTCTCAGAATAGTCGTCAGAAGAGCAAGTAAATGTGATAACTATTATTAAATATGACACTGCTATGGAAACAATCTTTATGTAATGTAATGACATTTATAATTGATATAAAATAAGTGATGTGAATGAAATAAATGAATAAAAATAGAGTTTTTCTCCTGAATTATCTATTGTTTGATCTGCAATTCATAGAAACTTTAAAATACTAACTTTTTGGACTCCACTGTATTTTTGAAACAGTTTCAGAGAATAAAGCATAGTAACCCAATAAATCTCAGTAACATAATCAGATTTTTTAAATAATCACTTATTCAAATATTTAACACAGTTTTTTTTCCCTCCTTGGAAAAGCTAATAGAAAAAAGCATGTCAGCTGCGTTCTTTCTTTTGTCTATATTTCTTGAAAAATTATTACAGATGTAAAAGAAATGAACTCAAATTCAATTTCGAAAATTCCTTTTTTTTCTCAAAGCCACATTATTTATCACGGCTGTAAGTTTCAGTTTCTTTTTCTAAGAAACGCATCTTTCCTGTGCGTGCCTGCTTCTCTGTTAGACATTAATACTCATTCTGTCTGTATATTTTAATAAATCTTCCTTATAAAGGAGGGGGGGGAAAGGGCTCTAACACTTCACATCTTTGCTATTAGAATATATTGACACCCCTCGCTTCGTGGTCTTTTTTTTACAGTCCTCAGGTTAAAAAAAAAAAAAAAAGAAATTGCCAGTGTCAGCTCAGCTCTTTGCTATGATTCCAAGTGAAGATTTCTGGCATTTTCTCTTTGCTTTCAGCTCCATGGATTTTTTTCTATTTCCACTCCATCTTATTTTCAGGAGAAGTCAGGTTTAAAATGAATTTGATAGACTTAGAATTTTTCCCCTTTTCAAGAGGGTTTTTTTTTTTTTTTTCTTTGCCACAAAATGCCAACATAAAGGATGGTATTGCACCAGGCTCCCTTAGCCACTGCCACCTCCCTCCGTGGTGCCCTGGCATCTGTCAGGGAGGAACACTCCAATCCGGCTCCCTGCTGAGCTGAGATTATGGCTGCCTCCCCCAATAAAGGGCCACACCACTCCGGAGCCAAAACATGGGACCATCTGATGCGAGACTGGCCTAATGAAAGTCCAGCATGGGGCTAAATGAGTTTCTACCACTGCTGGGTGAGGGGCTAATGATGAAATAGCTCCCTGGGCGCGCTGCTGCTGTGGGTATCTTTGTCAGGGCATATGGCAGTTGGCCGAGTGCCTCACTGTGCGAGTCCTATTAGATTGATCCCGAGAAAGTGCTCTGTTCTTGCTTCCTCTCCGCCCTCCTCTGGCTCTCTTTGGCCTCCTCTTCCTTTGGCTCTTCTGTTCTGTGATGGTCTCTCCTTAGGATTGCTGGCTCATAAATACTTGCTTTCAGAAGTAGGTTGTGAAACTGTTATTATTGTTTTCCTAAATCCGGGTGGAAAAGTGGAAAAATGGAAGAAAGAATGACATTGACAGTTACACCCACCGGGTGGTTTTGTTTCCTTTGGAGCATTAGAGCTAAAAGCATAAATTTCACAGAATCAGAGAAACAATCAGTCTGAAACTTGTTGAATACAGTCATGCCAACTGAAAACCTACTGGATCATACACTTTTCCATCCTTCCCTCTTCCCAGTGCACACACCCCCCCAGTTAGATAAAGTATCGAAGATATTATAGGAGGTGATGAATATGCAATTTCAAAATTCTTTTCATCTTTGAAATTTTTCAAAGAAAATGTAAAGCTAATCTGTCATCGAATATTATACAAAATAACAGTTCCCTTGAACTCTTCATGTTTCCTGCCTATCTTTAGAGTGCCTCAAAAAATGGACAAATTTTGGAAGATTCCTATTCGTAGGCACATTGCAGAGAAAAGTTTTGTTTTCTTTGGATATGCTTAGGTTTAATAGATGTAATTCACATCACAATTTGGGTTGCTATGGAAAAATGTCTACCATAAAAAATGAAAATAATCTTCCACAACCTAGAAAAATCACACGATAAGTGTACATTCTACCCTTCCAACATTTATAAGTTTCCTTAACATAAATAAATGCTTCAATGTCATTTGAAATATTTTCATATTGTCTGCAGATAATTGTATCCAAATGATTTGTTCTTAGATCCATTTTAATATTCCTTATTAGATGACATGTAGATTAAAGAGTTGAAGATTTAAAAGGCATGCTTATGAAGGCCTACTGTAGTGGTATAATTTATCTTTACATTATGAAGTCACACATCTAAGAGCCACAGGGTCAGGGAGAAGATCTTCATGATCAGCTATTTTGATATTTGCATATTATGGTTTTTGGTTCTCCTTTGCTAAAGCTTTTTCTTTTTGATTACTATCCTTAAACTTGTGCTTTCCTCAGAAAACTCCAAGACTTACACACAAGGTGAAATTTGCATAGCTTCAAGAAATAGCCCATTCTAATTTAAATATAAGTGGTCCTTTCATAAACTTATTCTGAAGAATTCTAAATGAAATCTCTTAAAAAATCACATTTTTGGTTTTTGTTGTTGTTGTTGTTTGGGGTTTTTTTGCTGAATGAACCCATTCGCTGCAAGGTTCTGCATGGGCTCCAGGTGGTCCCCCGATTCAGCCACTCGGTCACTGGTATGATCTAAATGAGATTGTTTTCTTGTAAACCGCATGGTGCGGAAATACCCTCACGTTCCATATGCCGTATGCCCCATTTTAATTTATTCCCATGACAAAAACTCCATTAATATAATTTTGGAACAAAGCGAAAATGATAGGAATTTTCTGTGTCACTGAAAAACCAAGCCTGCTTTCTTAAGGAAATATTGCTTTAAAAATACAAGAAAATCCAGTTGCTCATTTATAAAATTTCTTCTTTGAAGACATTATTCCCAAAGAATTTTCAAGTCTGCAGGATTATAATAAATGAAAATAGTTTGTTGTACTTTAAACATTACTTTGTGGGCTGTCCACAATTTTTTTGAAAAATGCCCTTTTTTTTCGTTGTTTTTCCCTAATAGATGTATTAGCATTTTAAATGTTTATCCTTTTGAGGCTTGCTTTGAGTGAAGAAAAAAAAAACTAATAACTCCTTCTTATCTCATTCAGTTGTTATAATTGTTTTTCTATTTCATCTCCAGAGAAGGCAAGATCATCTGAAATAATACAAAAAAATAATGAGCTAAAAAGTCAAGAAGTCTGAACTCTGATCACAATGCTGTCACCTCAGAGGAAAATGGCCCTATTAAAAATTACAATGGCCACAAATGTGTGTGATCTGTTGTGTGTCAGGCACTCTTTCCCTTTCTATTATCTCATTTTAGCATTGCAGAGTCACTGAGGTTTAGAGAAATTCAGAAACAGGTCCAGAGCGTCACAGAGAGTAAGGGAGAGAATTTTAAAACTTTTTAACTTCAGACCTTGAAATCTTAAGCTCTGTTCTCATTCTACTTGCTCTAAACCACAGTTTTGGACTAGAAACGCTTGAGGTTTGGACTAGAAAGTTACTGGCTTTTATCTTAGCTATTAACTACTGAGTCTACTATAATTTGCACCGAATGCCTCCTTGATATTAATGCAGCCCGAGTGACGCTGTAATTGAGTGGAAGGGTTCTCCAAGTCTGGGGAGGAACCAAGCCTCTTTACACAGCAAGTACTAGGGTGAGCTTAGCAATAAACCACCAAATCACATCTCGGTAGTGTAAACACCAGCATTGACCACATTTAGAATATCTGGAACCTTTTTAGCTACTGATACTCTGGAAGTTTCCTATCATTTCATTAATTTAGATCTAGGGGGAAAAAAAAGAAAAAAAGAAAATCTCAGTGTTTGCTACTTTATACAGGCTTCTGATCTGATCACCCATTTCTACAACATTAGTTTAACAACTAGAAGAGTATTTATTCAACATTTATAGAACAAATCAGACTCGTAGATTTAAAAGAAGATATAGATTGTTTTTTTTCAGTAAGAGCATATTTTTATGTTCACCAACTAGACATCTAGTCTCCCAAAACATTTTTGGTAAAACTGCTAGGCAAAAATTTACAGAGGCTCTCTTTAATGAATCTTCTTTCCTACCACGCTACTTCTCAATAGCCTATAGAATTCCATAAACACCTAATAGACTTGCTGTGTTTTTACTGTTTTGGCTATCACTCTGGAGAAAAAAATATAGGTCTGTATTCTGTATTCCCTTAAGCTAGAAGGAAAAAACCCCACAAGTTTTTATATGTCTACCACTCCTAAATCGTAATTTATATAAACACATGTATTTAATAAAATATCTATCAAATATTTCAAAAAAGTACTTAATAGAATAAATGTTATGAATAACTTCGCAAAGCCCTTTCCATATAAATTATGCATTTAATATAATCATATGTCAATCATAATCTGATATAGAAAATTATATAACAAGAGTTGAAATTAATTTTATTTTTGAACTTTCAGATCCATCAGTATGTGAAGAGATAATTTTACCCCGAAGCAATTTTAGATTACATGATATTTAACCCCCAAATAAATAGACAAATAAGATTTTAAATATATGTGCAAATATGTATTTGAAATTCCAAAGAAATGATTTCTTGGATAGTGAATTTCCATAGATGGTAACTGTACCAAGTTTCATGTTTTTAAATTTTCAGATGATCTACATTAGGGAGAAAATATTATAAATTTTGAAACCATTATTTTAAGAACTTTAGATGTGCTAACCAAGTAAATATGTAATTTTCTATCTGTCTGTTGAGTTTATACTTCAACTGACAATTTGTTTAAATTCTCCTGCTCAATCCATTTTTATTCAATCACAACAAACTCTTAATTTCCATGAAAAATAAATTATGCAGTTTGAAAATCATAAGCATGTCTAAATGCAAGAAAACTATTGATGGAATACAGAGGACAAACATATATAGAATTATCTCATTCCCTGAAAAGGAATGAAATTTGAATAAAAATGTTGCTTTCTGCCTTCTAGTTTTTAAAAGAACATAAACTTATTTTACCCATAGAAAATATACAGGTACTTATATAAAAGCTCATTTTTAAATGTTAGCAATACAGAAATATATTGATCTACCACTATCAATTTGAAATAATTGATTTTCAGTCAATAGTATTAAGTGATATCAATAAAAATTATAGGAGTAATTTTAGGCTGGTTACACGATCTTCTACTCAGGTGGTACAAAATTTTTACTAGTACATTGTGCCAAGGCAAATGGAAAAGGCAGAAACAAAGATGTCAGATGAATTTCAAAACCATTGACACTAAACAAACAAGTTTTGGAGCAGACTTTAATATGCAGAATTATAGCCAATGATCACACCTTCCAACTCTGGACATAAGTCTAGACTATGATAACACCTACAGATGGCATTTCTTATTATTTTTAACTCTATTCTTGTAATACAAGTTTACCACTGCCCAGACAAGTTGAGACAATCTCATTATTTAAAGATTGCAACATACTGATGGTTAGTTAAAATTTTTCTTTCTATTAAGAATCTCTAAGCTGGCTCCAAAAGCCTTTTTATTTAAGGTACCTTATTTTCTGGTATTAACTGTGGTGTACACCAACATTTATATGAAGACCTCTTTTTAAGTAACTTTTTATACATACATACCACAATTTTTTATTATAAAATTGGACATATTGCTTTGTGTATGGGACACCACATTTTTATTTCAGTCAAGAATTTTAAGATCTTTTACAAATCTAACAATTCTTTTTTTTTTTTTTTTTTGGAACCAGGGATTGAACCCAGGGACACTCAGCCACTGAGCCACATCCCCAGCCCTATTTTGTATTTTATTTAGAGACAGGGTCTCACTGAGTTGCTTAGGGCCTCGCTAAGTTGCTGAGGCTGACTTTGAACTTGCGATCCTCCTGACTCAGCCTCCCAAGTCGCTTGGATTACAGGCGTGCGCCACCACGCCCGGCTCAAATCTAACAATTCTTATATGCTTATTAGGAAACATCACACCCCACTTGGACATGGAAATATTAGATTTGCTATTTACAAGTTGAGGGATTTCAACATTTATGCTTATAAATTGGTGATATTTCAGGGCATAAAAACCTAAGACTTCATTGTACCCCATTTGGAAATTCTTCAGATCCCCTCTTTGGGGTTGAAATATTAAACTGATTCTAGATACAACATTTTTGCGTTTGTCAGCTTTTTGTCACTGTAACAAATACCTAGGAAAAACACCTTAGAGGAGGAAAGATTCATCTTGGCTTATGGTTTCAGGGGTTTCAGTCCATGGTCAGCAGGCTGCTGGGTCTGAGGTGAGGCTGAATATCAAAATGTAAGATCATGGCAGAAGACAACTGCTCAGTTCATGGTGGTCAGAGAGAGACAGGATATAGTCCCCAAAGTCATGCTTCCCGGGACCTATTTCCTTCAACCATGCCCCACCTAAGCAGTTTCCACCACCTCTCAGTAGTCTATTCAGTTATCTGTGGATTAATCCATTGATGAGGTCAGAGCCCCCATAATGCAATCAATCATTTCTTGAAGCCCCATCAACGGACGTTGTTGAATTGGAGAGCAATCCTTCAGTATATGAGATTTGGGGATACACTTCAGATCCAAACCATAACAGTTTTATAGTCACAAGATGAGTGGAAATATCTTTTATTCGAACCATAATAACAGCTCATTTGAGTACCACTGAAAATCCTTTCAAAACCAGGTTTAAATGGTCACATTTCACCTCCACCATCCAAGCCCACACCTCCAATATGCTTCCCAGAGGAGTAGTAAATGAATACACTTATTTAAAAGCATGAAAGAAACCTCTCCTTGCCATGATGAAGGTATAACTAACTGTAAAACCTTGATACTAATAGATGGGAAGTAGTGTTTAAGTAGTTAAAATCATCAGCTTATATATAAAACATACTTGCAAGCTAGGTATGATAGTACCATTTGATAGTTGTAAATATTAAGACAGGCATTTGCTCAGTGACTTCCCAAGTGGCAGTATAATCTAGGTACCTGAACTTCTAGAGGCTGATATGTGACTGAGATAAAGTGTTCAGTGTAAAGAAATAACTTCTGGAATTTGATTATGATTTTAAAAAAGATAAAAAGTATGCAATAGTCTAAACTTTAAAAATTCAAATTCTTTCCTGTTCTGACCAACTTGTGCATTTATATTCTCCAATAGAAGCTAAAGACAGTCAATTTTTGCATCCTTCAAGATATTTACCTTTTTCTTTTCCAAAAACAAAACAAAAAAATAATAATTTAAAAGTAGATTCATCTAAAAAGATGTGAATGCCAAACTCTGAAATCAAAATCATTTCCCTACTAAAATTGTAGTTTAATTTACAATCTTCACACTGGAGGAGATATCTTGCGTTTGCAGTTTCAAAGCTGGGAAGCACTGATTTTATTTTTTCCTATGTTAGATTTTCAATGACTAGGCCTAACTAAGCTAATATGTAAGACTGTATTTCACATTGTGAAGAAAACTCTCTGCGTGTGCACTGGAAGGTAGAATTGTGGAAATACCTGTACAGACAAGTCTCAAGCTATGAATTAAAACACAATCTCCCATGTTTTTCTATGAATGGGTTTGACAAGTTTTGTCCAAATATTAAAGAAGCAACATGACTTGGTCTTTCCAGGACTCTAGGCCATAGATGTTTCCCAAATCAAAACATGAGACTGTGCTAACTCTAGAAGTTTTTTTTTTTAATTTAAATGTTTTGGCTATTCATATAAAACTTATATTTTCACATTAACTAAAATGATTTTTTTTTTTTTTGCATTGCTGGGGATTGAACCCAGGGCCTTGTGCTTGCAAGACAGGCACTCTACCAACTGAGCTATAACACCAGCCCATGTATGATTTTTTACTGAGCAGTGTAGAAGGTGATCATGATGTGTTTAGGATGAGAAAGCTCAAATCAGGAATACAGAATATTTTTACAAGAAATTTGACACCCACCTCAAATTAGAAGTTGAGTTCTGATAAGCCCAATGTGGATAACTACTCTAAACTAATCTTACATATTTTACTCACAAAAAAAGTTGTTTCACATTTCAAGTTTGTTTTAAGGTACATTTCTAAAGATCAGATTATTTTTTCGCATTGGGTAGAATTTTAATTCTGCATTTAGTCATTCACATATTAACTGAAAAAAGGCTGCTAATCTTCTATGATTTGTGACTGATATTTATTATTTCAAAAGTCATAGATATTATATGAGAGTTTATTTAAAAGAAATCAGAAGTGGGGATTTTTATAATGTGAAAAGAATTTTATAGTTCCATATCCCTGATAAATATAGATGCAAAAATCTTTAACAAAATACTGCAGAATAACAGAATGTTACAGTTTAATTAAGTAGGATTTATCACTGAGATGCAAGGATAAATCAATATATGAAAATCAATAAATGAGATACATCAGATTAACAGAATGAAGGATAAATTTATACAATTATCTCAGCAGATACAGAAAATGTGACAAAATTCAGCATCCATTTATGATAAAAATAACAAATGTAGAAGGAATACCTCTCAACATAAAAAATGCCACTGATGCCTGGCGCAGTGGCGCAGGCCTGTAATCCAAGCGACTTGGGAGGCTGAGTCAGGAGGATCACGAGTTCAAAGCCAGCCTCAGCAACTCAGTGAGGCCGTTAGCAACTCAGTGAGACCCTGTCTCTAAATAAAATACGAAATAGGGCTGGGGATGTGGCTCAGTGGCTGAGTGTCCCTGAGTTCAATCCGTGGTTCCAAAAAAAAAAAAAAAAAAAAAATACCACTGATGACAAGCCCGCAGGTGACTGCCTACCCAACTGTGTTCATCTAAGATCAGGAACAAGACAGGGACGCCCATTCTCAATGCTTCTAGTCAATATAGTACTAGCAGTCATAGCCAGAGCAATTAGGCAGGAAAAAGAAATAAAAGGTAGTTAAACTGAAAAGGTTAAATTGTCTCTGTTCATGATAATATGATCTTACATATTTAAAAATTCCTAAAATCTCTACAAAAAAAAAAAATCAGTAAACTACTATGGCACAAAATCCAAACTCAAAAAAATCACTCATTTTTCTATCCACTCACAATGAACATTCTTAAGGAGCTGTAATGAAGTAAACATGAAAGATATAAATTATTGATGAAAGAAATTAAAGAACAAACAGACAGGTCCACAAATTGGAATAATAATTATTGTTAAGAAGAGCCATGCTGGGCTGGGGACATAGCTCAGTTGGTAGAGTGCTTGCCTTGCATGCACAAGGCTCTGGGTTCAATCCCCAGCACAGCAAAAAAAAAAAAAAAAAAAGAGCCATACTATTCAATGCAATTCAGAGTCAATGAAATCTCTATCAAAATTTCAGTAGCATTTTAGAAATAATTGTATTCAGTACAGTAAATTATAAACAATAGAAAGATTTATTGTGACATATTTTTACAAGCACATAACGTTTGATCAAGTTCATTCCCCAGTACCTCACTTTTCCCTCCTGTTCCCTCCTGCTGGTCCTCTTTCTTTCCTGGTGTCCCTTCGATTTTTTTTAATTGGTTCATTATAATCACACATAAGAGTGGGATTCCTTGAGATATATTCATATGTGACCATAGGATAACCAGTGGCAGTTTTTTGCAGAAGTAGAAAAAAATGACCTTCAAATTTGTATGGAACCATAAAAGATCCCAAACAACCAAACCAATCTTAAAGCATGAAAGCTTTTCAAAAGTAGCCAGACATTTATCAACAGATATATGATAAAATTGCCTGTATCATTAATCATCAGGAGAATGGAAATTAAAACCAAAATAAATTATCACCTCACACCTGTTGAGATGACTATCATAAGAAAGATAAAAGATAAAATGTACTGGAAACAATGTAGAAAAAAGGCATCCTTTGTAGAGTGAGGGTGAAAATGTAAGTTAATATGAATACAGCCACTATGGAAAATGGTAGGAAGTTTCCTCAAAAATATAAAAATATGATATAGTAATCCCAATGGATACAGCATCCCATGATACGGCAATGCCATTTCTGGCTATACATGCAAAAGAAAGCAGATGAGTATGTCAAAGATATGTATGCAGTCCCATGAACATAACAACAGTACTCACAATAGACAAGGTATGGAATAATTGTAAGTGGACATTATTACATAATAAAGAACATGGTATATATACACAATGGAGTACTACTCAGCCCCCCAAAGGACTTCTTTTCTTGTGAGCCAGCATGGATGAACCTGGAGGACCTGAAGCTAAATGAAAAAAAACCAGACATGGAAATACCAAAACTCCTTGATCTCACTCTATATATGGAATGTAAAAACATTGAACTCCTGAAAGCGGAGAGTAGAAGGGAGGTGGTGAAGAGGGTTAGGACAGATGGTAAGATGGTGAGATATTGGTTAGAGGTTATGAAGTTTCAGTTAGGCAGGAGGAATAAGTTACAGAGATCTGTGCACTATAGTGACTGCAATCAATAATAAGGTATAGGTGAGAATTGCTGAGTGTGAATCTTAAATGTTCTCATCTTTCTCTCACACAAAAATAACTGTAGAATGGTGTGGATACATTAACTGGCTCATGGTCATCATTGCCCAATGCACACCTATATTAAAACATCACATTTTACATCATAAACACACATGCCTTTTTTGTTTTTAATCAATCAATTATACGTCAATAAAATTGGAGAACAAAAGAAAAATGTATAACATCTTTTCATGGAGACACAATATTTAACCTGTAACTTAAGGAAAAGTTAAACTTTGCTTTAATTGTCAATGGAGTCCATCAATGTTCACATTTGACTACCTGCGCAAACCAGACGCTAAGCTTGAACTTGGTACATGTATCGGATCCAACAGCACATTTCATGGAACTGGTTAGAGGAAGAACAAGTGATAAGATGAGGTACGACTTTGGGAAATTCCTTATGCTCCCGATACTGTGGTTGAGAATGTCACAGACATCACAGCAGCAACTCTCACAGCTCAGAGAAGGAGGGATGATCGTGGTCACCTTGTAGAGGCTGAGCTACATCGACATTACCTGCCTTGTTCATGGTCCTGCTGAGAAGGTGGCAGATCCAATTCAATAGCAAGTTCAACTGATAGGGAAGCCCATGCTTTTAACCATGGCGATATTCTTAGCTCAAGCCATCTTTGTAAATATCAGCTCCGAAGAAAATAGATGAGAGATCCAGGACATAGGGCCACCTCTAGGTCCGAGAGTACATTGTTTAACCTCCTAGATTTTTATGTCGTCTTTTCAAAACTGGAAATAACCTACGAAGAATTTGTGAGTGTGAGCAAGTCATTTAGGAGCGCAGCTGGAATATGTTAAGTCAGTAATTCTAAAACTTATCAAAAATTTGTTAACTCAATCTTACAGACTTTTATTCAACAAAAGAAGTCTGTAAAAAAAAATTAAAAACGGAAGCACTGAACCCCTACAAGTGCTCTGATACAGGTATGTGGGAGTCGGGATGACCAACATAGAGTTTTCAAGAACTCTGCTTCCATGAATCTTGCATCCAGAGTGACACAGCAGACAAACAAATAGTGCAAGTGTCACAGATTCAGATTGGAAGTGTATCCAGGAACACAACAAAGAATAACGTGAAGAACAATTTGCACACAGCTCTGATGCAGGAGAGAATAAGCTTCTTCCTGCTGGAATTGGGAAGACAGACAGCACTGAATAACTTAAGTTTTGTATTTTACATTTTATATCCATGTATGTTTGGCACCCTGAATTGACAGCAATAACGGGATGATGTTTTCCTTACTGTCCAAATTATTGAAATTTCCCTTCAAATATTGGATTAAAACTGATGACCCAAGAAGCTGAGTGTCGCTTATCTTGGGAGAAGCAAGAATACTTCCTTATGCCAACAGCAAGGTATTCATTTGAAAAGGGTCAGTGTACCCTTTCACTTTTAGGAGTATGCCGCCCACTTTTCTGTGAAGTCCTTTCCTAGAGAGACATTAGGTTGTAATCCAATAAGCATGGTTGTGTTGGATAGCTTTCTGTCTCTGTGTCAAAATACCTGAGATAATCACTTAAAAAGGAGGAAGGTTTATTTTGGCTCATGGTTTCAGAGGTTTCTGTGCATGGTCATTCAGTTTGGGGCAGTGTTGCCTTTGGTGGTGATGTGACACGTTATGGTGGCCAGGAAGCAAGAGAGAAAAGGTCTGGGGTCCCAAATGACCCTACTTCCTTCCCCTAGGCCCCAGTTCTCAATGGCTCTGCCACCTCTCAATTATGCCCACAGGCTATGGATCAAGTTATTAACATGTGGGTCTTTTAGGGACATTTAAATCCAAAACATAACAATGGGTTTACTCAGTTACCTACACGATATTCACAACTACATCTAATCATTCTTTCACAAATACAATAGTCTTATCTTTAAAAGAACAGGGATGCAACTATAAAACTTTCCTCCTGAAATCTGTGCCTGAGTGTGGGTGTGTCATTGCTATTACTGATGATGAGGTTGTTACTCTTTAAAGTTTGTTGGAAAAGAAGCAAAGCTTTACCAAAATAGTATATATGTCATCATTAAATTACACTCTACTGGGGACTGGGGAATGGACTCTCCTCTCCATTTTGTTATAAACATACTTAAAAGGACTTTTACATTAAATGGCTCTTGTGATTGATGGGGCTAAACATATAGGCAAGATTGGTATCTCTGCCATTTAAAGAAGGAGAAATTGATCATAAATAAAAGAATTGTGAAGCTAGAAGAATATATTTGATCTTTTCAATTTCTTAGCTGGAACATAGGAATTAATTTTCAGAGTTGTTGCACATTTTTCATATATTAATCATGAGACTGTTGATCATCTCTTTTCCTCCCAGAAAAGCTGCATGGGCATTTGCCTCTCTACCAGATCATCACTGTTGATTTCATTTAGCCTCTGACTGTGATTACTTGCAGCTGGGGTCCATTTGCAACAACATTTTTATATCGTGTACAAGATTAGAGCAAACAAACTACTTTGACTACAGTATTCTCCAATTACATTAATTTTATCCACTGATGTCTTTATTTCCTTCCTTTCCAATTTAGCTCTGTAATGTGAAAATTGGCCCTATTTTTGTGCCTATTATGATGTTCTTAATCCTCTCTTTCTTCCCACATGGTGCCGGTTGCATAAGAAGACTTCACAAACAAACCCTTTTAATGGGAACAAGAGGGTTTTTCCTTTTTCCAGAAGAATCCCCAAAAGAGCCCTTCCCAAGCTTTGAGATAGAGGGAATTTGTTCCAAACATCCATCAGGAAGACACGCTGCAGTTATTTCACCTCTGTCACCTACATTTGTCACCTTTTCAGCCCTCAGAAAAGAATCACAGTGGTGCCGTCTCACCAAGTAGAGGAAGAGATACGGAATCTCATGACTGAGCCTAGGACAACGGTATCTGCAAGAGTGAAACAGAAAATAAAGACGTTGAAATGGAGAAGGAACATAAAGAAAAATAATAAATAAAGGAAATGAACCGAAGAGTGATGTTGGACGTTCTGGGAAGTTGTAGGGAATCAGGGTGGTATGGTCTACTGTCTCTTAAACGATGACACATGCCAGACCAGCCAGGGCCACTCTTGAGAGACCTGCTCTCTGATGTGAGGTAATAAAAGAAAATATCACGTCAGACAAGTGAATGACTGAAAAATAGCCTCAATGTAATTGAAATTGGACTCCTTTTAATGTTCATGTAATAAATATTGAAAGTATGTATAAAGACTTGAGTTTAGCACACATTATCACACACATATATGTATTTTTTTAATTGAGTGAATACTGTTAAGAAGTCAAGTGCTCCCTGGTTTTCTTGAGTCTGGAATAGTGTTTTAAAAGAAAATTATTCCATAATAATTAGAAGAATTATATAAATATGCAGATAGTTTGACATAAGTATGTTACCTAGAGCTCTATATCTCAGATGTTTATTTAAAAAATAATAATATGGCTATTTTTGTTTCCATTAGGGAAATGTTCATAGTAGAAGTCACCATGAGCCCATGTGAGAAGACTCAGGCTCAGTCTAAGATTCCATGCATTGATTGTCTCACCTCGATGTGCCACTTTCAGATTTGAGTCTTGTTGCTCATACAAAAGTGAGGCACATAGGGATTAATTTAATATTCTTGCTTTACAGGAAAAGATATGGAACAAATCGAATAGTTAAAAAAAAAAAAAGGTAGATATTTGCATTCGGATTGGAATGACTCCAACATCAATGCATATGAAGTCTTAAAATGAGGTATATCTATAAAACAACAATTAAAAAAAAACAATAAATAGAAGGAAGACCAGTATAGTAGAGGAAAAGGAAACAGAGGGTCGGGGAACAGGGGAGGAGGAGAAGAGGAAAAGAGGAAGTAGTAGGGACTGAAATGGAGCAAGTTATATACTATGCATGCACAATTATATCCAAATGTACCCTACCATTATGTATAAACACAATACACTAATAAAAACATTTGAAATATGTATCTCAATAAAAATAGACTCTAACATTTATGTCTGATAAATTGAAACAATAACCAGTTTCTCAGCGTAATAGTTTTAGAATTATAAAGATATTGATAAAGAAGACAATTTGAGAAATCTCATGATCTGTCTCTCTGATCACTCCCCCTGCCATACTGTGGACAGAATAGTGAGAGAGTTGGCACTGGCTCTGGTTTCCAGGATACTGTGTTCAAGTGTCATATTTGTTACTTCCCAATGCTCATCTTTGGGAAGAAAATTCCATCTTCTTGACATTCACTTTATTTGGCTGTCCTACAGGGTTTCTGGAAGGAACTAAAGCAACAAGGGAAGTCTATGTAGTGCAAATCTTGGGAAGTTTGCGCTACTTATGACAACCAGGAGATTAAAAAAAAAAAATACACTATGAAATGACCTTCTGTTCTTTAAAATTTTCCAAAAGCCTCAGTTATGCTCTGGTTGCAACTATCTGCAAATTGAAATTAAATTGCTATTGTTGTTTTTGTAACTCACCATTAACCTTTTCCTGGCAAGAGTACTAACAATTCTTCTTTTTTCTTTGAAACAGGGTCTACCTAAGTTGCTTAGGGCCTCTCTAAGTTGCTGAGGCTGGTTTCAAACTTGAACTTGCCATCCTGCTGCCTCAGCCTCCCAAGCCGCTAGGATTACAGGCTTGCACCACCACAACCTGGCTCAATGATTCTTTTATGAAGCAAACAGATCTGATCATAGTCTACAAGTTAGATTCGTTCTCCACTTTAACTGTTTGCTCCTAATAAAATAATTACTAACTGATTAAAATATGATTATTGTAAATGAGCATCGTGTTTTTTCTTCTTTAACATTTCCTACAATTTGTTTAATCTCTCTTTGTTTTCTATTGGATTCTAAATTCCCGAGAGGTTTTGCATTGGGGACTTTGTAGATTAAAACCTGAAGGAAATGTAGGACTCCAGGACTCCACAATCTCCCTGCTCTAATTTCTCCAATAATTTACAAATTGCTTCTATATAATTTGCAATGTATTTAATATTATTAAAAGGTGAATATTAAAAATGGAAATATGTAGTCGTGAGATAAGAAAGATACAAAGGGTAAGCCCTGCTCAATGGATGAGTAATAGTTCATACATAAAATTAATTCTTTACTTGACTTTCTTTTTAAGGTAACTTAACTTTACTTCTTAACTGTAACTTCTTTATTTCTTAATTTTAACTTTTTTATTTGTGGAGGAATAAAATTAAAATCTATCAGCTCTAAGATCCTCTGAGAACTTGCCCCACCTTTAACTCCCTGCCCCCAAACTGAAACCAGTTGTAATAGTTTTATAACATCTTTTCCAAAGCTTTCAAATGATGATTGATCCTTATACGTGCTTTTAAATGAGCTTTGGCAAGCTGATATCGTAAATTAAAAGAATAGCAATTACAGTTTCACAAATAAGACTGCCTTTGATTTGTTTTGGGATTAGATTACATATACAATCCATACTTAATACTCGAGATCAATAACTTAGTCATTGCCAAGTTTTGGATTCACTCCACCCAGGTTCAGGTTTTTTCTTGCCTGGATTCCAGACTTGTCTGATCCACAAACATTTTGACTCAGCTAAACTCTTCATTAATTACATTGTTAATTTAGTTGTGAAATTTGGGTTTGGATTTTTCCTTTAAAGAGAAACTTTTTCCTGAACGGGTAACATAGTACATCCAGAGTCGTGGACAGTTTCCTAATTCACCAAGTTTTCATATCTGCTGAATGTGTCATATAGTGACATAGTTGGAATTTACTAGTGGGCACAATTGCAGAGTGAGCCTCCAAAGCCTGCAGTTTGCTCTCGATGTCTATTCCCTCCCTCACACCCTAACATAAGTCACACAAGTGGAAAAAGCATGGATTTCAGGTTTCTGACATACTGAGTCCAGTTCCACCTACAGAGCATACTCTCTGAGAAACACAGAGCTTTGGTTAAATCCTCTCTAAATTCACAATGTTCAGAAGAGATCATTTCTATGCAATTCCTGTTGATGAATTTAATCTCAACCTCTTGTATTGTCTCAGTCCATATCCCGTGCTTAGAATATACATCAATTCCTATGCTATGATTTTTATTTGTCATACCAACCTGTTCTGGTGCACTTTGCCAAGTTTAAGCCTGTTCTCCATTCAACTACAACCATTCATGCTTTTCACCCTTATGCCCTGTCAGTAATCAATCAGATCTACAACTTGAAGTATATACCATGCATACATTCTGCTGCTACTTGTTTTCTTTGTATTATCCAATTCTTCTTCTCAAAAGTGCCTTTTTAATGGAAGATTGCCTCAAAACTTCTATCACAACTTTCTTCTGTTCCTAATAAAGTAGGTGCTCAAAAATGTTGAGCAAAGATAAGGAAAATATAAACTTATGACAATTAGTCAAATCATTTGAGCGATGACATATTTTTAACTTTGAGACTGGAATTCAGAGCTATCTTGTAAACAAAAATGGTTTCCACTAGAGAAGTTCAATGTCAATAATGAAACTAGGAAATCAACCAAAAATTAAGAGAGATTTAAGAAAAAAAAAAAAAAAACAGCTGAGAGGAGTTATATCTTCAGGGAGTGACCCACTGGACAACCCAAGGATTAACAGAATGAAGAGGGAATTAAAAGAAAATAGCCAGGGAATAAGCGTTTGAATATTATGAGCTACAATATGAACTTTAAAAGAAAGAGTACCTTCTATTGTTTATTGAATGACTGAGCTTATATATGCACTACCAGAAATTTGTACAACAAACTTAACATCAACAGGCAGTCAAGGTCATCTACATATAAGTTGGATCATATTTGGTTTACAATAGCTGGGCTTTCATGCAACTCAGCCTAACATATAATCAGGCTGAAATAGTAAAATTTGGAAGTGTGTAACATTCAGTTGGGTTTGTTGTATCCACTTTATGGGGACAAAGTCATTATGAGGGAATTTTAATCAGGATTTAGTTTAAGGCAAAAGAAAGATCTGTGGCTTTAGAACCAACAAGGCCTGGGTTTGAATAGGAGAGCTGCTGATCAGATATGAAACCTCATTAAGACTAATCAATGCTCTGAAATTTAGTTTCCTTATTTATAAATTGGGGAAATCCTAGTTTCTTATGGAGAATGATCTAGATTAGTGGAAATATTTCTGCAGAATATACATCTAGGTTTATTACATATTCAAACAAAAAATTCTAATGAAGCTTTTCCTAAAACAAACCAGTGTTTCAAACTTGAGATAGTTTCTCAATATCAGATAAATTTCAGATCTATTTAAAACCAAAACAAGTATTACCATGCACCAGGAAGCACTCTAGAGAGAGAAAAATAAATCATAATTCACACCCAGAGCCTTATATTATAAATGTCAAACAATTGTGAAAGGAAAAAGGAGAGAATAAGTTTTGATGAGGTAAGGTTTCTTCTGAGTTAAGAAGTTCCTTATCGCTTTAAATGATCAAGAAAAATCCAAAATTTTATCTGCAGAAAGACATTCTTCTTTGAGTTTGATTTGGGGATAGATTGCTTTTGATATCTCCTCTAAAATCTAAGAATCTATGATTGAATGACAACTTAAAAGCTGGGTTCAGAATACCAAGTCAAGTATTTTCAGTTTTACAAAACTTACTTCAAAGAAAATGAGCAGACTTCTATAAAAGGGCCAAACAGTTTCTTAGAAATCAAATAGCTCTTGCACAAGAACTGTTTGATGACTTAAGTATAAATGAATCAGAAACATATGGATTAAATTTCTCATGAAATACAATGAGAGGAAAGGAGTGCTTGGCAAAATCTTTTTGGGCTTCTTGAACCAAAAATCTTCGGAAAATTGTTCAAGATGTTTTAATGACCCCCAAATGCATTTGGATTTATTCTGGCCTGCTATAAGCATTTTGAAGCCTTTAATTTCCTTTTTCTATTGTCTCTGGACAAGGTTCAATTCAATTTTCTACCAGCTGTTGATTGTCTCTGTTTAGTACCCTGACTTTTTACTGTGGCTCTTTTGTTAAGTATGTTTGCTTGTTTTACACATTTGGAAAAAATGACTAAAAAGTTTCAACTGCTAAATATTTCAGAATATTTGTCATTGTTACTTAAATCTTATTCCAGAAATGTTTTTGCTTGCCAAATCATTTGACTTAAAAGGGTAAAATTCATATAAGATCAAATTAGAATGGAGAGTTTATCAAATAGAAAAGCCTACAATTTTCCATGGGAAGTTCAATATTTGATACAAATAACGTTGACATGCTAGAATAGGAATTTAGAAATAAAAGTGCCACTGGGAAATATCATGCTGAAGAGAAACTGTGTCAACTAAAAATTACCCTGAATAATACAATAAGATATAAAAGTTGAAGGTCTTATAAACTGTCAAAGCTTTCATTCATATGGGAAGATTTACTTAATTTTTTAAAAAATCTATTTCACTAGAAATTTAGATTTTGTCATACACTTGAACTTGCATAAAATATATTAAATATTGTTTTGAATTTTCCTTCCGAAGTGGTAATTCTTGCCGATGAAGATGTGCCATGGGCATTACAGTTTATGAAGCACATTTGTACGCATACAAAAGCAGAATTTAAAGATACTTGGATAGTGCAACCTAGACCAATTTAAATATTGTTACAGATAGATTTTTTAAAATGTTAATAAGCATGATATGATCAGACCTCTTTAACCATTCTGCTTACGAAAACTGTCTTCTGCTATTTAGGTCATGAGGGTTTGGTGTGGGAAGAACAGAACCATTCAGATTATGCTGCTAGTAGACAAAGCCAGGGCAATTACTGCTTGTGCCTTTGATTGGAACAGAGCTTAGAATCCTCTAGATTGATACTGTGTCTTAATCTGATTGTGCAGCCATAACAAAGCACCATTTATTACAAGGCTTAAAAAAACAAAAAGCGATTTCTCACAGCACTAGAGCCAGAAAATCCAAGCCCAACACACCATGATGGTTAGATCTGGCTCTCTTCCTGTCGCGAAGATGGCCATCTCCTCACTGCTCCTCATACAGAAGGAAGAGAGAGAGAGAGACAGACAGACAGACTGAGAGAAACAGAGAAGAAGCACAAAAGCTCCTTGGTGTCTCTTCTTACAAAAGTACTAATATTATTGTAAGAGTTCACCCTCATGACTTCATCTAAACCCAATCATTCCCAAAAAGCCCCATATCCAAATAATATCACATTGGGGGTTAGCACTTCAACACATGCATTTTGGGGGAAGAAGGGACATGATTCAATTAATAGTATTTTTCCCTTGACCTTTCAAAATTCATTCCCCTCTTGCATGTAAAATAGCTTCATTTCATTCTGACTATACTGAAATTTTAAATATCATCTAAATCAGATATAGATGATACTCAAGTTATCATGTATCTTGAAGCAAAATTCCTTGCCAGCCATGAACCTGTTATGTGCTTACAAAATCAATGATGGGACAGGTGTAGGTTGTTCCATTTACTGAAAGTACCCTATTCTTTCCAAATTATGCCCTCACATTAGCTGACATCCTTTATGACTGGGAGCTCAATTTCAATTGTAATTCAGACAGTAACTGAGATTGCTTCTTTGAGACCAATCAGTGGGGTTCTGCATTTGATTTTCAGCAATCTCAGCCCTGCAGCTAGAGGAGATAAGGTTCTCCTTGAGGGAAAACATGGACGCTTTCAAGTCATGTGATGCCCCAGCTGAGTATTAAAATCCCTGAGTTATTCAATCTCGTTCTCCATTTGACCCAGAGACAACAGTCTCAACCAACCAATTTCTTAATTTTTTTTTTTTGCCAAACATTTTGCTTTCTTCCTATAAATGGTTGATTGAGAGTACCCAATGGTGATATTTTATGTATTGCTCTTACAAGACTATGCCATAGACCACCAGTGTTCTCTTTACCATTGGATATAGACTCATTAGCATCTTTGAATTTAATCAGATTAAAGAGCTAGTTTTAGAAACCCAGCACATTTCAGAAAACTTTCTTAAAATTTTATTCCTCTTGAACTACTCTTGGTACCAAAATCTGTATATTCCAGAGAAATACAATAATCACATATATATATATACACATACATACATATATACACACATATACATATATATACACATACATATATATAAAATTATACATATATAATTATATGTATATGTATTAGCTAGATTATATGTATACACAATGGAATATTATTCAGCCATAAAGAAGAATAATATTATGGCATTTGCAGATAAATGGATGGAATTGGAGAATATCATGCTAAGTAAGCCAAGCCCAAAAAACCAAAGGCTGAATGTTTTCCCTGATAAGTGGATGAGGCTACATTGCTTTTTACTGATTGAGAGAAGAGTCAGTTGAGCTACTTTTTGCTAAATTATATGGATAGGAATGCATTGTTAAATATTTATTATATTCCCAATGTAATAATGTTGGAGCTCACAAATAAATTTGCCATTGAGGAGGAAGTTTGAGTTTTTTTCCTCTTTTTTTTTTTTTGTACAAGGAATTGAATCCAGGGGAACTCAACTACTGAGCAAAATCCCCAGCCTTTGTAATTTTGAAACAGACTTTCACTGAGTGGCTTAGGGCCTCACTAAGTTGCTGCAGCTGGCTTTGAACTTGCAGTTCTTCATCTCATCTGCCCAAGCTGTTGGGATTACAGTGTGTGCCACATGCTTGACTAGGAAGTTCTTTTCTGAACATTACAATACTCAGTAGTTGCATGATCAGAAGATGCTACAAGAATTATTAAGATTGGGGTGATGGGTTTATGTTTGTCTACATGCAGGAGGAAGAAAAGAAGCAAAGTGAGATTACTATCTATGTGGAAGAGAATCCTCATGGACAAAGGCCATTCAACATTTTTATTTTGGTGGACACATGCTTGAATTGATCATCTTGCTCCCACTCTTTAAATTCAGTGAGTAATTCAATACCTTATTCCTGCTCTAATGGTTAATTTTTTGTGTCAACTGCACTGGACCAGGGGCTGCCTGGATGTTTGATCAAGCATTATTCTGCATGTGTCAGTGAGAAAGTTTCTAAATGAGATTAACATTATAATTGACACAATGAGTAAAACAGGCTGCTTTATATGTGGACCTCATCCAATCAATTCAGAACCTAGAAAAAATGTGCTGATCCTTTCTGAACTATGGGTAAAATCTTCCTGCTTTACTGCTCTCGCTGAAACCCTGGTATTTTCTGACCTTCAGACCTGAATTGAAACATCAGGTCTTCTTGAAACAACTCTTCCAGCATTTGCACTGTGACTACATACTAGTTCTCCTGGTTTCCCTGCAGACTGCAGATTTTAGGACTTCTGAGTTTCTGTAACAGGTAAGATAAAGTGATAATTTTATATATACATATATACACACACACATATATATATGCATACACATGGAATTTATATATGTATAAATACATATGAAATAAATGCCCATGTATAATAAAGTTAAATTTTATTTTAATAATCAAGAGTGAGAGGCTGGACGGTGGTACAAACACCCAGCAGAACACCAAGGAATACTTATTTAGATCTAGTAGAACCCCATCCGCCAACAATCGAAACATTTATTCTGACATTAACTTTTGCACGGAATCACAAGCCAGGCACCATGATAGGCACTGAAGACCTGAAACAAACAACCCATCACAATTGCTCTCTCGAGCTTACCACTTGGCAGGAGAGGGTAGAATTGTGACCTGGAATGATGAGGTGCCACGACAGGTACAGCCGTGGATGGAGAGGGAAGAGAGATTTCAGGCAAGGGAGAAGACATCCTTTGGGAAACAGCCTATACCTCAGCATGGCCGGAACATGAACACCTGCAAGCATTGATTTTGACTAAATCATCATGATGTAAAGAGAGTATGTTGTGATCATTTTCCTCTTTGATCTCCCATATATTCTCTGTCTTCTTCATGCTCTGGTCTCTGTCTTGAGGAAGAATAATTTCAGATCCCAAGATTAGTCATTAGCAGGATATTTAGCTAATGGGCGGCCCCCACAGCAGTCTGGAGAGTAGGGGGAGGCCAGAAGTTGAGGCCTTCTCCTTGCTTGACAGGCAGTCTTCCCGTGAACTTCCGACTGCTGGGTTCTGTCAAGACCGTCCAGACCATCAGTCTTTGAATGAACTCACGAACCCTCCTCTTTGGCTTCTCAACTGCTTTATCATCTTTGTAAATCCCAACATTGAATTTCCTCTGCTTTTTAGACACAGTGGTTTTTCCAGTATCTTGGATGGGTCTTGACTGATTCAGGTACTTACAGCCATATCAAAAAAGTCAAATGTTTCCCATTTCATGATATGGTCCACAAGGGAATTTCTTTTGCAGTGGTTGAAGATTAAATTAAAACATTGATTGATTTCAAAGATTTATATCTGCTATATGTAAAAAGACAAAAGACACGAGCCCAACATTAGAAGCATTTGTCAGTCTTATCCGTAGAGATTTGATTCTGAGATATGTGAATGCAAAACTACTATCCTTTTGGCTTTCTTTACTCTATATTGCCAGAAGGAAGGTGAATGGAATGAGTTGTAGGCTTCACTCAACAATAGCTCACGATTAAAAGTAGTAGACCAAGAATTCAGGTCCAGTGTATTCTGTAGTAGCTCACAGTATGCCTAAGGGTTGAAACAGAACATGATGTCAATACTTCAACACCTATTTCATCTGGTTCAGTCAATACTACTCCAAGTTGGCACCTCATCTCATACACCACTGTTATTCCATATCAGAAAGAAATTCCATGATTGGATAGGTTTGATTTAGATGTTGTGAATGGCATCATAAAGCCTGAAGGGTTTTTGAATCCGTAGCACCGCTGTCCAGTTGTCCCTGAAGTCTTATCACATGCCCAATGCCTCATGGATGTTTTTGGGTTTCAGTTTAAAGTTTAATTTGCTGGTACTAAACTGCTGATACTAAGCTCTTCTATTCACAAAGGAGGTTTTAATCAAGTTTATGGAAGTATAATCCAAAATTTCTCCTTGGGTGTAGAATCAAAACAGTTATCATTGACTCTAGAATATATTTACTAGCATTTAATATCACAAAGGTATCCAGATGATAGCCTGTAAATGAGGACTCTCAAGCTTTTATTGCACTAAGAGATAAAGCAAAAGAGCGGCACATGTACTCCAAAAATAAACTTTGTCATTTTGACTAACTCTATGATGATAAACACAATGATGTGAGAAGCTCAGATGGACGGATAAGCAATTCCAAGAATCAGATGCACTTGTCAACCCAAATATGGTGACAGGGACTAGTAATGGCTTACCCTGATCCCCTACCCCTCCAGACAGATGGAAACTTTCTTAAGAAGGGCAAAGCAAAATGCTTGTCCTCTATAGCAACTTGAGCCCTAAGGAGAATCTGTCAGTCCACATACCCTAGAAAAATAATAGTGAAGCAAAATGGAGAGACCAAGAAAGACAACCCTTAAGTTCCATCTACTTAAACATAATGCTCAGAGTCTGGTGTGATGGCACATGCCTATCATCCCAGCAGCTCTGGAGGCAGAGGCAGAAAGATCAAGAGTTCAAAGCCAGCCTCAGCAACTCAGTGAGGCCCTAAGTAACTCAATGAGACCCTGTCTCTAAACAAAGCACAAAAAAAGGGGACTGGGGATGTGGCTCAGTGGTTAAGTGCCCCTGGGTTTAATACCTGGTACAAACAAAAAATAAAAAATAAAAAATAAATACTCAGAAGCACCTCAATATGTGGCAGATAAGGATTCCCAATATAGTTGAAACTATCTGAGAATATGCCAGTAATAAATAATTTCCTACAACCACCTGGCCACTACTCTGAGACTTTTTCTTTTTGTTATCTTCTTAAACCTCACAATAACCCTAAGTAAATGTATACAATCACATTTTCCAGATTTAAAAAGCGAAGTAGATTGAAGTTAGGTAACTTTCACAAGGTAGGAGATCTGAAGTTCAAGTAGGAGATCTGAAGTTCAAATTCAGGAATTCTGTCTTTACCCGCTGCAAACCTTAGTCTTACACATATTCACTTTGTTATGTCAGAGTTGGTAGAACTCACAACTTTTGAGTTTTATTTGTGAAAAAGGTGAAGACATTGCCAGATGGTGGAGAATGGATAGGATGTTTAAGAGTAAAATGAAACTTTTCTAGGAGGGGGAATAACCCCCCAAAATGCGTGGCGATTGCAAAGCCCTCTATAGCGGGAATAGCAGCCTTTGATGCTATGTGATTCCAGCTCTCTTGAGATGCTTGCTTGTGAAACTCATCACCACTGTAAGAAACCAGGCCACAGATAGACACCATGTTCTATGCCATGGCCCAACTGAGGTCGCAGCTGTGAGAGTGAAGAGGCTGATATTGAGAAAGTTCCAGCTCCAGCCACTGTCAAAGTGGAAAGGCATTGGAGAACCAGAACCACCTAGCTGAGCCTCATCAACCTCCCAAACTATAAAATAAAGCAATAGAATATGGTGTCTTAATTACTAAGTTTGGGGGTCATTTGTTACACAGCATTAGATAACTGGAACACCATGGTGTTTATTTTGAAATCAAATTTCTTTTTTTTTAATAAAATTATTTGGAATATCTTCCTATCATTTTGTTTCAAAAAGTTGTCTTAGGTGGCTCCCCATCTAACCCTTCTATAGTTCTAATATATTTGTTAAAGATGGTTTTGAGTGCTAATTTCCTTTACCTTATTATTTAGTTTTTTTTTTCTGCTGGATACCATTAATATGTCATTTTGTAATTGATACAAAGATGAAACCTTAGCTAGGTAGTTTCCTGGTTATGAAAATTCCAATATGTGATCAAGCAGTTTCCTCTGTATTAAGTATATGTGAAAATATCAGAACTAATTATTTGTAAGCGATGTGAATTGCTTATAATCATAATCCTGAAGATCTGAGGCATGAGGTGGAATTATGCTGTGAAAATTCTGCTTCTCCACACAGAAGTTGAAGACAGAGCCAGAGATATGAATTTGTGAAGATTTTCATGATACCTAAGGAAAAAAATAGAAAATTGACGTAACAGATGTTTCCAAAGTAAAAACCAGAAAAATGAGAGATAATATCCATTTTTGGTTTTCTCTCCCATGTACTGTTTGTGAATTAGATTCATTGTCATTGGCATCCAAAGAGCAAAGGTAACTAAATCTTCAGAGAAGAACTCTAAGCCTTCTCCCCCGAATGTTCTAAGTCAGTATCAAATGTAAAAGTGAACATGAAGTCACGAAGTAAAAGGGAATAAGAGGATCTGTCAGTTTACCATAATTTGTAGGTGACAATTTTGCTTTGTTTTTTCCTCCAAATGAGAAGGGAGGGCTCACTCTCCTTTCTGCCTTCTAGGTCTTCCGTTCAGGGGTGTTACATAGCTGTCCCTTCTTCAACTAACCATGTCTGAGCAGGACAGCTGACCTTCAAAAGTAAATATGATTAAAGCTGAACAAATCAGGTAATTACAATAAAAACATAGCTTGACAAGCGATCTCTGGACAGAATTACAGTTCCGTATACACACTACACATTCAATTAAAGTGATCAGGAGAGTGGAAGCAAAGCCTTTACCTAAGATTTTTAAGGTGCCAATGATCTCTCTTCTTGATGTGGATTAAAGAAGAGATCAGGAGGAAAGGAAGATATCAATGACTCCATGGAGATTTGCTCTCCTTTCAATATGAAAGGGCATTCTTGCTACAGCCTCAGCGTGTCTTATATTTTAAAGGATTTTTGTTCTGTTGTATTCTAACATCTTTATTCAGTTTCTAATATGGCCTGTTAGTCATCTATAATTACCTAAGATTTTTTTATTATGCCTCATTGTGTAAATGTTATGTTCATTTAAATAAAATATCACGTTGTGCTATTTTGACCAACCAATGATAAATGGATTGCTCATAGAATCAGTCAAATTTGCATACTGGCACCAGAGAGAGTCTTAACTCCTATTTTTAAAAGAAATTTTTATAATAGTAAAATCTTAATGAATGAGCCAATTTAAACTGCCCTTACAATTTTATTTTGCCATATTAACCGTGCGCGCACACACACATAACACATATAATTGAAATTTTTTGACATTTGATATTGTATCAACACAGAAAAATAAAGTCAAACTACATAACTTAGTTCTCTTTATTCAAAACCAACATCTTGTCACTGCATTTGAAGAAAAAAATATTCATTGTTTCTGGATTCTGATGTTATAAATTTACATTGTTGAAAGTTACCCTAAATTCCTGAATATTCATGCTGTTTTGGTAAAGCTATAGTCATAGTAATTTTTTTTAAGAACAAATTAATCGGATTGAGGTCATGGTGATAGGCAATATGGATTTTTCATTTATATAGTCCAAAGTACAAATATGAGGTTATTTAGGTTTTAAAGGGAACTATCTCAAGACTCAATTTGGGGGAAGACTGATTATTATACCATGAAATTTGCTGGATAATTTAAGAACTTCTTACAACAAATAAAACTACATTTTTTCATATTTTTTGAAATTGACACCAATTTTGGCAATTCTAAGATCAGTCATCTGAAAGGAACAGCAATCTTTTCTCTTAGCATTTCTTTACTAAGTTCCTTTGTGTGTGTTTTTGTATAATAGGTAGTATTCATTAATGTTTTCTAACTTATGTTCTGGTTACCTCATAAAAATCTATCATACCAGTTGGATTGTTAGTTGCTTATAAGTAAATTCCACATTTTCTTTTCTCTTAAAATTTTTAATTGACATATAATAATTGCATGCATTTATGGGGTTCAGTGTGATGATTCAATTCATGTGTATAACATGCAATCATCAAAACTGGGTCACCCACCTTTCAGTCTCTTTAAACATTTATCATTTCTTCTTGTTGAGACCCTTCAAACCTCCCTTCTCTGTTCCTTTATAAAATGCTTAATAAATATCTGTAAACTATCGTCACCCTGCTGTGCTCGGAACTCTGCAATGCACTCCTGCTACATAATTTTGTCTTTCACAGAATCCACATTTGCAGGGTTCTGTTTCTTACTGATTCTACTACTCTGAGCAAATTATGATGTATCCCTGGCTCCTGACCTCTCTTTGCTAACACACAAGTGATATTGCCTGCCTGATTTATCACAGTGTTTTTTTTTTTTTTTTACTAATTGAATTAGTCAATATAACTGAAACTACTTTTTAAACTCTTAAGTACTGTAAAACTCAATGATGCCGTTACTGCACTACCATGCACATTTAAATACATCTCTTATGTACAAAATAGCATTGTGCAAAGAAGATGTATGTGAATCCTTTCTATGAATTACAAAAATCAGGAGCTGTCCAAAAATAAAAAGGTTCTCTCACTCTCCAAGTTCTCCAAGTGATGATCTCAACCAAGTTTCATCTGTAAAATGGATCAGAAAAAAAAATCAATTATACATCAACTACCCCAAGTTTCATCTGTAAAATGGATCAGAAAAAATCAATTATACTTCAATTACCCTTGTTAATACTAAATGATATAAGTACTTGTGTCAGTTTTTATATATCAGTACCAAGCTCTGGAATATTGCAAATAAAAATTACCTTTCCCAGCATTATGTCATGAAAAATTTATATATACAGTGAACTTCCTATACACTCCACCTCATTAACATTTGATTACTTCTCTTATCACATATGTATACATCCATGACTCCATCAAGACTTCACTCTCATGAAAATATAGAATTCTAGATCTTGGAGATTCTTAAATAGCACATAATCCATCCTATTCCTTTTCTAGATATGAAAAATAAAGGGCATGGCTGCCAAACTCTGAGATTCCCAGGGTTGAGCTTGTTCATTTGGAATTTTGTTGTTTCTAATAAAATCAAAGTAGAAACATGTTTAAATGAAATCAAGAAAAAAACCATTTTTCCATATCTGCACTACATATTGGATTTTCTATATAGAGAGCTGCGAGGAATCAGAACTCATTCCTGCATCCCAGCAAGTGATTGCTATAAATGCGCCTACACTTAGTGACAATCCACTTCTCCTAACCTTTCCCATCATTCAGTCAAGTATTAGCATGTGAAAAATTGCGTCTGTCAGAAATGTAAAAATAATTATGCCCACCTTGGTCTTTTCTATTTAATAATTTGGGCCATGGATTAGTAACCTTTGTTCTGCCTCCTGTGCAGTCGTAAATTACTTTTATAGATCAAGAGAACTTGAACTTTCAAAAGTGCTGTTTTAGCTTAAAATGTTATGAAGTGGATATTCTATTTATATAGGAAGAAACTAGTGACAAATGTAGTAAGCACTTTTTTATTCATTCCTCATTCAAATTATTGCCTCACCATTGGATTTGTTTCCTCTCTCAAAACAGCAGAAAACCAATTGAAGACTGCTTGACTATGTCTGTATGTACCATGTAACTAAATAATCATAAAAGAAAGAATCCAGGACTCCTGAGGTTCACAGTGCCCTCCACATACCCTTTCATCACTTAATGCATATGGATTTCAGGACATTCATTTTGGACCCTTTACGTCCCATTCAATACTTTATCATGATATTTGGGAAATTAAATAAACTAAGAAATGCAAGTGCACTTTCAAACATCAATTTAAAGGTGATATCAGATAAGTGTTCTAGGTCACTGTTGCTTTTTTTAGGTTATTTGGTTAAGAAGAAATAGAAAGTGCATGTAAACACAAACAGAATGTCTGCTATTTAAACTATTACGCCTAGCTATAGTTTGTTTATTATTTAATAATTCAATCAAATAGTTTTCCAAATTAAGATTTTATAACTACTTTAGGCTTCAATACTTTTTAACTCCTTAAGTTAGCAGGTAGTTTCTTTCTTTCCTTTATTTATTTATTTATTTATTTATTTATTTATTTATTTATTTAATTTTGTGTGTGTGCTGGGGATTGAACCCAGGGCCGTGTTCTTATGAGGCAAACACTCTACCAACTGAGCTATATCCCCAGCCCAGCAGGTAGTTTCTTTATATAAAAGCATCTTTATATAATAAGCACATGAATCATTTTAAAGCAGTCTTAACTGTTGTAATTTAAATGTATAAAGGGCTTACGTGAAAATTTGTTTTTATATTCTCATCTGATAAAACATGATGATTTGTTAGAGCATTTTGTAAATTCTTCAAAATAGCTAAAAGCATTTTTCTTACAGCCCTCAAAATATTCCCACAAAGTTAGTGTCCTGTTTCCTTTATTTTGTTTCGTTCATAGGGAAATCAAGGCATTGACACAAATCAAGTAATTATGCCAAGATTAACTTACGAAGTGCAGGGAAAATCACTTAGGAACACCTGTCTTTGGACACAAAGTATTGTTCCATTATGTTTCAGCAAAGACATAATACTAACCAATTCCATATTTTCTTGAAGCACCATCAAGAGAGCAGCATGATCTCTAGTAACAATAGTAAATCTGTTTTTCTCCTAGCTCATAGAATGGTGTTTATCTTTTTTTTTTTTTAACCAGTATTTTGCTTTTTTTTTTTTTATTCATTTAATTTTGACCCATTGAACACAAATGGAGTACAGCTATTGTTTCTCTGGTTGCACACAAAGTAGAGTCACACCATCTGTGCATTCATACATGTACACAGAGCAATGATGTCTGTCTCATTCTGTTACTATTCTTGCCCCCTCACCCTGACCCCACCCCTCCCTTCCCTCTATATTATCTACCCTTCCTCTATTCTTGCCTCCCTTCCTCCCTGCATTATGCATCATCATTCACTTATCAGAGAGATCATTCAGCCTTTGGATCTTTTAAAAAATTCATAAATAATTGCAGAATCACCAAATCCAAGAAAATGAATGAATAACAGAAAGAAGAAACAAATGAGTGAGTAGGCTGTCGGTATATCACTCTTATTCTGTACAATCTGACAAGGATTTTAAAGGGATGCATTGTTTTGCATGTGTGACGGTTCCTATTGTGAACTTGACTAGTTTCAAGGATGCCCAGGTTGCTCATGAAATGCCATGGCTGAGTGTATTCTTCAGGATGTTTCTAGAAGAGTTTAGCATTTGAACTGGCATACGTAGTAAGAAAGATTCCCACTAAGAATGAGGGTGGCTCTATCAATTCCATTAATGTCCTGAATAGAATAAAATGGTGGAGGAAGTCTGAATTTGTTCTCTGGTTGAGCTGGGACGACCACGGGTGCTCCCGGTTCTAGAGTCTTCAGGCTGGAACTAGGACTTGACACCTCCCATTTCCTCCCTGTCCCTTCTGCTCTGATTGTCAGAACTTCATTATTGACAATCAGGACTGAGCACATTGGTACCCCTGGTTCTCAGACCACTGGGTTCCAAACACACTGGAATTATTATACTACTCTCCTGGGTCTCTAGCTAATATATGGTAGATTGGGGAACTTCTCAGCCTCCATAATTATGTGAACCAACTACTCATAATAAATGTCCTTTTATTGATTCTGATTCTCTGAAGAGAGCACTCAGCATCTGTAGAAGTTTTATTTTTCCACCCATTCTTTTCTTTCATTTGCATTAATAGGGTCCTTCCTTGAAAGAGAAAGGGTAACATTATCCTTAACATCCTACCCTCTGGTCCTGCCTATGGGAAATCCTCCACTAAGGCTACTGCAGAGTCTGAAGGGAAATGGGTGAAATTGTCAGATTGACAACTGAAGTTCTGAAAGCTAGGATGTCAGCCATCCTCATGATACCACATCTTTCAATAAGACGACTGATGAGAAATGACACGCAGGGAAGAAGGGGTCCTTGAACAATATCTTCGATTATTAATATCTGTTTGTAGACCCTGGCCTTTACAAGATAATGTAGGAAATTTCTAAGACTGAAACGGCACGTGGGAAATAAAAGCTCCCTCACTTCTGCATGTTGATTTCTCTGTTTGTTACGATATAGTGGTTTTCTCTCTCTAAATTTATGATGAAAGATGTCTGGGTATTGGCCAATAGTAGAACCCCTAACTGAGATCTTGCAACACAGTTTCCTTGGGAAATATTTGTTGATGTAGAACTTGCTTGCTCTGTTTGGTTCAGTGCAATGGAAACAAAAGCATTATTGTTCATTAATCAGTTTGCAATTCTATTCTGGTCCATAGCTCCAAGAATTATCTCTCAGAAGTCTTTGAATGTAGTAGCTATTATATTAAGCTCTTCTATTTATCCTAATTCAAAGCACTCACTTCACAAAAGTTTATGCCTGCAACATACCACTTATGGTCAGCATAACTTTTCAATTGTCATTGAACTTTGTTTGCTTTTTTTAACTTATTATGATGCATCACCTTGGATGTTTGACAAAATGCTGTTTATTAGTTTCATGCCTGGGTGCCTTGGTGTTCTGCAGGGCTCTGTGGTTGGTGTGATGTCATTGGCACAGTGCATGCTGGGATGTTATATCAGATGGGAAAAGAGAGATCTAAGCCCTGACTGAGAAATTCTGAAAGCAAAACATATGAGCTAACCTTCCTCTTGTAGCCTTTATCTGGGCCATTCAGCATGAAATTGAGTTATGACCTATATAGCTTAACTGTACTCTACCTCTGGATACAAACTTTGATCAAATATTTTTCTTCTGTGGAATGAAGACTAGCATTTGGCAATGAGCTTTACCTTTTGGAAGATAGAGAAGTTTTTCCTACCTTTAAAAAAATTTATTGCCAGTACCAATGTAACTTGCATGTATGACACCTAATTAGGATTTTTTAGAAGAAAAGAAGTCTCCTTTTCTGCTTTCATCTTACCTTTTCTCCCAATAAATTCAGTTGTTCATTAAAAAAAAAAAGCTTCTGTTGGTCTGATTATTTTTAGTTCACTAATATGAAGAAAAGGGGAACAAACTGTATTACTCTAGTGACCACAATAAGTTGAGACAATTAAGATCCTACTTTGAGTGAGTTTTGTGTTCCAATATTAAGTCTTTTGAAATGCTGCAAAAACTAGAGAAGGGAAAGGATGCCTTCCTAGGAGGCTCATGGCTAAGTTCAGATCTCTGATTTCAATAAAATCTTAACTTTTTGTTTTGTTTTTACAGTTTGAGAGGAAGTTCAAGTACACCACTGTTATCATAACCAGGTGGCAAAACTGAATTCCAGAAAGCAGAACTGCTCAAGACCTCACAGGGCCAAGTGTCCTTTATTTTACCACCTGTTACTTCTCTATATAGTTCTGAGTCATTCAGTTAGGGATCAAGTGAGTCTGTAGCCACAGGTATTCTACAAATGCAGGACATATGATTTATCTAAATGTGTGGCCACTGTGAGCTTTCTTCCAACACATAAAGACAGTCTACTAAGTACACAGTCTGAGATGAGTAGATACCCAGTTTGTGGGACATAGGCTCTGTGCCTTGGGACTCAATGATATGATATGGTCTCTAACACAGTAGGGTTCCCATGTCTATTATGCTGTTGGTGGGATCAGCTCTGGTGACCTGTCACTATAGGGACTCAGTGTTCTAGCAGGAAAAATTCCAAGTGTTCCTGAAATAGAAAAGCAATGGCAGTATATGGATATATATTTATTTCATGAATATCTGAGAAATTTGTACATTTCCCAGAGTGCTTTTGTGATGATAGCAATGTTTCTCATTACATTAACCCCGGACCATTCCCGTTTAAGTACCTAAAATTCTTTCTTTTACTTCCTTGAGGAAGTATCTAAAGATACATGCCCTTAGAGTCCTGGCAACAATGACTCACCTATTGGTGAGTCAATATATATTGACGTATAGTATAATATATACTATACTATATAATAGTATAATATAGTATAGTACAATATATATTGGTGTATAGTAGAAAGCCTTTCTCCTACAAACCACCCCTGGTCAGGAAACTTAAAAAAGGTTATTTCTACAGTTGTTTAAAAAAACTACATTGTCTCTTGTTTTGAACAAAATTATGATACTTTACATGCTTTTTCAAGTTACCTGTAAGCCAAGGTTCCAATTAATCCCAGGCTTATGCTGCTGGTTAAGAATCCAAGAGTTTGTCATGTTCTGTGCATATATGAGTATCATAAATGAATTCAACTATTATTTTTAAATTATGATGAACAAATTAAATCAAGAATCCAATAGTATGAATTTGCATTATCATCTGAAGCCACTGTGTTTTCTCTTTATGATTTAATGGGCAAGATAGAATGGTTTTTAGCTTCTGAGTGACTTAAGAGATTTTAAACTATACTATATTGCATTCAACTCATGCAACTGAGCTTTTCATGGGCTTATTATGAAAATTATCATCTGGGCAAATAAGGTAAAATAGAAACCTTGGTTTAGGTTAAGTCAGGTGAGCACATCTTGTCACAACGATGAGTTTTCTTCTTTCCTTCCCTTGTTTGTGCTGACTCTTTCCCACAAACTCTCAATTCAGCAGCATCCTTTTTATCAGACTTATCCAGTCCTTCCCAAACAAACTGTGCTGCACTTAATACATTGATGATGTTGCCAAGAAGAAAGAACTGATTGAGGAAAAGCATGGTAGACTAAGGGAATGCAGTGAAGGGAGAGCACCGTGAACTCCTGAAATTAACAAAAGGAAGCAGTCATTTCCTCTAGGTTTTCTCTGTGCCTTCAGTTTTACCATATTGTGATTCTGCTAGGGGTGGGTGTGTGTGGTGGGCAATCCATGAATTTTTCCAATTTTAACAGGACAAAGTGCATTTTTTTTCTAGGAAATATATTAGAGATGTATGTTTTGCAGAATGATATTCAGAAACACCCATTCCCTTCATAACATGGCATCCTATTTCATTTCCTCTGGTAAACATTTTAAATATGTGCTGTTTACTTATTTGTTTGTTTGGTTTTGTGTTCAGCAGACTGTCCAAAGTGTGATTATCTGACACCTGTTTTTTGGAATAATGTGCTCCTGAATAATATGTAGTGATCACTGTTTCAGAATTATGCAGCACATCCATGTTTATAGCAGCACAATTCACAACCACCAAGCTATGGAACCAGCCTAGGTGCTTGACAACAGATGGATGGATACAGAAAATGCAGCATATATACACAATGGCTTTTACTCAACCACAAAGAAGAATGAAATTATGACACTTGCTAGTAAATGGATGGGACTGGAGAGCATCATGCTTCAGTGAAATCAGCCAGACCCAGAGTGTCAAGGGTTGACTGTTTTCTCTCCTAAGGAAACTAGATCAAAATAAGGTTGTGGGGGGAAGAGAAATGGTTGGGGGAAAAATCCCATGAAAGTTGAAGAGATCAGTTGAGCAGAGGAAGGGTATTGAGGGGGATGGAGGAAGGATGAGAAGAGGAAGGAATAGTGGAATAAATCTGACCTAACTTTCCTGAATATACCACAGTGAATTTCACCTTTCTGTATATCTATAGTACACAAATTTAAAACCAAACTATACATAAATGAAAGAAAGATCAATGAGTAGAGGAAAGAAAATTATGGGAAGGACAAGGGGATGGAAAGGGGGAGTACGGGGACTGAAGTAGAGCAAATCATATTCTATGTTTTTATAATTGTATCCAAATGAAATCCACTATTATGTATATCTATAATGCACTAATAAACAAAAGAATGCTAAATGATGTAAAGAACAAGATATATCCATAGCTGATGTTCTCTTAAGTCTGATTTATGCTAGCAGAGCATGCTGGATTACAAATATGAATGTAGATTATCTGTCCTTGGTCAAGATAGGCAATTGATGCTTTTTCATTCCATTAAAAGCAGTGCAATGTGTACATGTGTGTGCACATAATTCACAATTACAGCTCCTTAACATGTCACTCACAATATTCCAATAAATAACTGCATTGAAAAGTCAGCATATTTAAGTGATGATAAATGAAAAATATTATGCTGCTCTGAAGCAAATTAGGAGAATTACAGTTGACATTCTTTTGTTTAATATCTCAAGAAAATAGATTCACTAAGTCTCCAGAACTGTGTTTCTCAGCTGTTAGTTCTGGCTAGATAAAACCAGCATGCCTGATCAAAAGTCATTTGTTTTTCATTATGTACAAGATGTTTTGATTTCATGAGATGGAAATCCTCTGAGGACCACTCCCACTGATGGTTGTTCATGCCTCTATCATCTCTTAAAAAATAAATCTGCATGATATAATGTACTTCATCTAAATTTATTTACAGAAAAATTATAATAAAAACTTGCTCTAAAGGTACCACTTAGAGTTACTCTATTGTTACCTAAAGCCTTCAGGATCCAATATTACAGTGGTTACAAATCTATAGTTTGTTGTACGGTAAGCCTACAAGATAGCCACAACATGAAGTAAGGACACTTATTACAGTCAAGGACCACCTCACAAGAAGGAGTCTGTAAAAGTCAGAACTCCCATTTCTCTCCTGGGACAGCACTGTGAGAGGACCTTTCTCTCTTGATTCACCAACCTCTCACCTGAATATGGAATATTGAGAAACCAGTGTGTTCAAAATGAAATTTGGGCAGGAATGTCTCACACTGTGCAAGTTACATAGGCACATTCTTCCTTGGTAACCAGTCCCAATAACAGGGCTCTTTGGAATCTCCCTGACACGAGCTGAAAATCCTGGGTCCTGTTGTTATCAATAAACAATGCTGACAACCTCACCCACGCCATGACTTGGAGCTGCAACCTCAAAGTTGCAGTATGAAGCTGCTGAAGGGTCAGTGCCATGCAGGTACAAAGGCAAAACAATTCAACCCAATTCCAGATCTTTGAAATCACCCATTTCGAGAGTTTTCCATTTACATTGTGATGTGATAGCATTCGATTTGACCCTTCTAGTATTTTATTATTTCTTTAATGTTTCAGTTTTTAAAAAAAAAAAAAAAAAAAAGTCCAACACTCATGTGATGGTTGAATTTGATTGTCCATTTGGATTGAGAGATGGCTAGCAAATTAGTCAAGCCCACTTCTGGGTGTGCCTTGAGGGTGTTTCCAGAGATCTTGACATGTGGGTCAGCAAACTGAGTAGAAAAGAATCACCCTGAATGTAGGCAGCCCTGTACAATAGGCTGGGGACCCAGATGGAACAGAAGGCAGAAGGGGAAACTTGCTGGTATGGATGCTCAATTCTCCTCGAGGTGCGTTTTTAATTAATTAATTAATTTATTTATTTATTTTTCCTGCTGCTATTGCTTGCAGACATCAGACTCCAGACCCTTCAGCCTTTAACTCTCTAGGGACCTTCAGCCTCAGACTGGGGCTGCATCATTGATCCCTCTGGTTCTGAGACTTCAGCTTCTTGCACTGAGCAGCTACTGGTTTCTCTGGCTCTTTAGCCTGCAAACAGCCATTGTGGGACTATCCAGCCTCTGATTGTATAAGCCAATCTAATAAACATCCTTTTCTAATTTCGTGTACATTCTGTTGATTCTCTTTCTCTGGAAAACCTGATTGATACAATTCTTTTAGCACTTACTATATGCCTGAAACTATTTTAAGGATTTTCCAAATATTATCTCATTTGATATTCTCAGAGTCTAACCTAAAAAATGTAATTGCACAATGAAAGAATAAAAACATTTTTTCAAAATTTTATTATAAAAATTTCAAACATGATGAACGTGAATGCTACAAAGCACTTATATTCACCAGATAGTTCCTACCAATTATGCTTAAATACAATATGTATTATATGTATCTGCCTATACATTTCCCTATTCATCCATCACTCTTATTTTTGATTCATTTCAAAATAAATTGTATTAGTGACATTTCCTTAAATATACAGTATTTATATCATTAGAGTTCAATTTTTTTTACCATTTTAATTTTTCTTGTTAAATTCATTTTAGCCAAATAAAGAAATCTTTGTATATATGCACTGGTTTTAATAAGTGTATGTATCTCTGTACCCCAAATCCTATCAAATAAATAGAACATCCTTCACCTCACGCCCTTTCTAACCCATTACTGTGCCCATGACCTCAATGGCTATGCAGTACTGATTATTTTAGTGACAGATTCTTTTTGACTATTTCATAACTTTATATAAAAGGAATCCTACAATATGTTCTATTTGTGAAAAGTTTATTTTGTTCAGCATAGTGGTTTTTAAGATCCATGCATGTTTTATTAATTAGTAGTTCACATTTTCAAATTGTTAGTATTTCACTGTGAAACTCTATGAGTCTGTTTATTCATTGAACTATTGATAGACAACAGGACTGTTTCCAGTCTTGGTCTTTTGTAAATAAAGCTGCAATAAACATTCACTTACAATATCTTTGTGATTATAAAAGCATTTGTTATGGTCTGCCTGTGAGGTGTCTCCAGAGAGCTGCTGTTAGTGAGGAATGTTTGGACGTACAGTGATTGACTTGTGAGAGTTGTATTCTCATCAGTCCATCCTAGTTTGAATGACTGGGTGGCAACCTTAGGCAGATAGGGCAAGACCAGAGGAGGTGGGTCACTGGGGGCATTCACTGAAAGGATGCCTCTTTCCTGTCACTCCTTCCAGCCTTCTCTGCTTCTTCAAGGCCATGAGCAGTGTAGCTTCCTTCTGCCCCACTCATGCCCCTGATGTGTGGTCTCACCTTGGGCCCAGAGTGATGGACTGGCTGGCCATCTAATGACTAAGACTTCTTAAATGATGAACCCCAAATAAACTCTTCATTCTTGAAGTTGTTCTTGTTGGGTATTTTGGTCACAGTGATGAAAAGTTAGTTAAAAGTTATGATTAACTACATAATCATAACACATAATTATAAACATAATAATAGTATCTTTTGAGCAAGTGGAATGGCTAGGTCATATAATGATAGGCTTATTTTTAAATTTTTAACTGGCCAACAATTTAGAAGCATTAAGCCATTTAACACTTAAACTAACAATATATAAAAACTCCTGTTGTTCCAGTTTTTGACTGACTTTTAGTATTGGCAATTTTAATTTTAGTCGCACTAGAGAGAGTGTCCAGTGGCATCTCACTGTCATTTTTACTCAGATTTTCAGATGTCTGTTTTCTCATTTTTTCATATACTCAAATTGACTATTCATTTGAATGTCTGTGTAACTCATGCCAACTTTTTGTCATTTTTTGTCTTTATTATTGAATTGTATGTGTTCTTTATATGTCTTAGATATTAGTCCTTTGTTCAATATATGATTCCAAATATTTACCCAAGGTAGATGATTTACATAATTATTTTCTCATCAGTGTCTTTGAAGAACAGCAATTATTTTAATTAAGTAGAATTTATTATTTTATGTGAATTTTTCCTTTATTTCATTTGTCTAAGAAAAATTTGCTTATTCTCAGGCTTTGAAGATTTTCTTTTAAGTATTTCTCAAAAATGTTATGATTTCAACTTTTTATTTATTGTTCTTTTATTTTTATTAGAGCATTATAATTATAAAAAATAGTGGGATTCATTATGCCACCTTTCTGCAGGCACATAATTTGATCAATCTCATTTCCCAGTAATTTCCTTTTCTCTTCTCTTCTCCCTCTCCCTGATCCACCCAATTCTCCCTCTAATTTTATTATTGTTATTTTACATAGTGCAACATAATTATATGTAGAAGCTGTATTCATTCTGGTATATTTGTACATGGATGTGGCACAGTTTCGTAGATTACATTCCCCAGTACTTTGTGTGCCCTTCCCTCTCCCTCTTTTTCCTCCCCTTCCTCTCCTTATCAGTGGTGCTTCCATTTTCATAAGATCCTTATGTCATTCCTTTTCCTTTCTTTTTTTCATTCTTTTCTTTATTTTTTCTTTCTAACTTCCATGTAACAGAGAAAACATTCCACCCTTGGATTTCAACTTTTATGTTTATGATTCACCTCAAATTAATATTTGTGTATAGTGTGAGGTAGGGATTAGGTTTGTTTTTTCAAAATATTTAAAAAATAGTTCTTATAGTACAATTTTTGGAAAATGCTTACATACTCCATGAAGTATCTTGGGTTCCTGTGTTAAAAGTCCAATGATTGTGTATATGTGAATCTATTTCTAGGTCCTTAATTCTCATCTGTTCATTTTTTTAAACTTATGCTTTTTCCTCACTGTCTTCTCCAGTAATATTATAGTAAGTATTGAAATCAGGTAGTGCATGTTCTCCAATTTATTCTTTATTTTCAAGATCACTTGTCTTTTTTGTCTTTTATTTTTTATTTTCTGCATTTTTATGACAATTTAAAAATCCTTTTCACAGCTACAAAAATTAACTATGATTATTATTTTATTGAATATATAGATAAATTTGGATACAAATGATATAAGAATAATAGTGATAATTATAGTCCATGGACATAATGCTTTTCCATCTGTTTTGATGTTTACATTTTTTTCTGCAATGTCATGCAACTCTCACTGAGAGATTTGGCATGTTTTGTACAGTTTTTTCTGAGTATTTTATGATCTTGACATTATTATAAACAGATTTTTATCATTTTCATATTCCAAATATTTGTGTTAATACCTATCAATAATGATACATTTCCATTCATTTGATTACATGCACTGCGAATATGTTGTATTCATTCTTTAACATTTAAAGTCACTTTATAAATTCCTTGGGATTTTCATAGATAATGATGTCATCTGCAAATAAAGAATGTTTATTTCTTCTTGAATAATCTTTCTACCTTTGACTTGTTGGTTATTACAGTGGCTAGAACATTTCATTAAATGTTGCCTAAAAATAATGGAACCATTTGTTCTTTCTCCCATCATTTGGGGAGATTTGTGCAATGATTCACTATTAAGTAAAATGTTAGCTTACCTTCAGGGTTTTTTTTTTTTGGTCCTTTATCAAATTCAGGAGATTCCTCCTTATTTGTAATTCTGCAGATTTTGTAACGTGATTGGGAGTTCTTTTGTTACCCATTTTTGTGTTATTTATTAAAATGATAACATTATTATTATTATTCTATATTCTGATCACTTGGAGAATTACTGAAACTATTTGAGGATTAAACTAACACAGCACTTCTGAAATAAACTCCAGTTGGTCGTAATGTATCATCATGAATGGATTTGATTTGTGAATGTTTTATTGAGGCCTGAATTCCTGAGAGGCGGTGACTTGTGATTTTCTTTTCTTGTAATATGCCTTTTGAGCTTCAATATTGAGTTATTCCATTTTCATAAAAGCAGTTGAGAAGTAATTGCTCTTCTGCAGTTTTAGTGAAAGAGTTTGTTTAAAATGAGTCTCTTTAAATATTTGATAGAAATCACCAATATTTTGGGTTTTCTATGGAGAGAGAGAGAGAGAGAGTGTGTGTGTGCATGTGTGTGTGTGTGTGTTTGCACATGTGTATACATTTCCCTAGGTTGTCAGTCCTATTACTTCCTATAACTTTTTCATTGTTTAGTGTCTAGATATTTTATTCCCAACATTGGTAATACATGCATTCTTTTTTTATCCTTTCAACAGTCTGTTAGAGATTTATCAATCCTGTTCATTTTTTTAATAACACTATTTTGTCTTTGTTAATTTTCCTTGTTCCATCATTTTAGTGAATTCTTCTCTTATCTATGTTACTTAGGATTTGTTTTGCTCTCCACTTTTTCGTTATTTAAAATAATCCATAAGCCATGAATATTAGACTCTTATTCTTTTCCATTGCAAAAATTAAAACTATAACTTTTCCTTCCTCTGATGTTTACTATAGTTCAGATCTTAAATGTCTGCCCAAAGCTCATGTGTGGAAGACTCAGTCTCCAGTCATGACTCTATTGGGGGTGATGGAACAAAGAGGTGAGGCCTTGTTAGAAGAAATTAAGTCACTGGGAACATGACCTTGAATGGGAGTTGGGGATCCTGGCCACTTCCTGCCTCTCTGTCTTACTCTCTTCACTTCTTGGCTACCATGAGGTATTTTCCCCTGCCATGTGTCCATTGCCACCACATGCCCAAAGCATTAGGGTCAAATAAGCTTGGACTGAAACCTCTGAAATCATGAACTTTTCCTCCTTTTAATTTGATTATCTCACGTGTTCCTTCACAGTGGTGAAAAGGTGACTAACAACATTTTTTACACTATGTCCTACTAATTGTGACATGTAACATTTTCAATATCATTTAATTTAAAAGGTTCTAAAGTCATTGTGTTTTGCCTTTCAACCATAAATAAAAAAAAATTGCTATTTAATTTCCAAACACTTGTGGTTTTCTTGATATTGTTATTGGTTTTTCATTTCATTTCATTATTGTCAGGAAACACATGCTATATGATTTCAGTCGTTTTGATCATACTAGGGCCTGCTTCATGATCCAGCAAATAATCTAGCTCAATGAGCTATGAGCATTTGAAAAGTCAAGGTTGCAGCTCTTGTTTAGATCATCTATGTCTTTATTGATTTTTTTCTTCGAGTTAGTTATTCTGTCAACTGCTGAGAAAGTGATGGAAACCTTTCCAACTATGATTGTGAAATTTTCTGCATCTCCTACATCTCCTTTTAATTTTGTTTGTTTACTTATTATATTTAAAAGTTTTTGATCAGACACACATGCATTTATGATTGTTATGTATTCCTGGTGAGTGGACCATTTTATTATGATTAAACATCTCATTTTCCCTCGTATTACTTTTGCTTCAAGTTGCAATTATCTGATATTAGTTGAAACATTCCAGCCTTCTTGTTCTAAACCTTTCCCAGCCTTATGCATTCAGCCTACCTGTGCTCTAGAGTAAAGTGTATATTTTCTAGAAAGTATACGTATAAAATTGATTTTTACCTGTTTTAGTTATGTCTACCTTTAAATTGGAAAGTTCATTATACAAAAATTTTATATGATTATTTATATTTTGGATTTAGGTCTCAGAATTCTACATACATCCTCTGATTTTGTTCCTCTCTTTTTCTCTCTTCTTTTGGAATTTTTAAATACATGTTTTTCCAGATGCCTTATAATTATATATAATGATGAAATTCAAGGTTCAAATTCATGCATGCATGCAACATAGCAATATAATCTGACCAATATCATTCCCCAGTGTTTTCCCTTACCCTCTCTTCCTCCTGCCCTCTGGTCCCTTTTCTCTACTGATCTACTGGGATTTTCATAAGATCTGCCCCCGACCCGTCTTTTCCTTTTTCCACTCTAGTTTCCACATATGAGAGAAAACACACACATCTTAACCTTTTGAGTTTGTATTATATCACTTGATGTAATGGCCTCAAGTTCCATATCCGTTTTCTTGCAAACGGCATCATTTCATTCTTCTTTTATGAAGAATAAAACTCCAGTGAGTATATATACCACATTTTCTGTATCCATTCATCCATTGATGAACACCGAGGCTGGTTCCATAGTGTGGCTATTGGGAATTGTGTTGCAATAAACATGAGTGTGCATTTATCACTATAGTATGCCGACTTTAATTCTTTAAGATAAATACTGAGGAGTGGAATAGCTGGGTCATATGGTGGTTCCATGGCTAGTTTTTAAGGAACCTCCATACTGATTTCCATGGTAGTTATACTAATTCACAATTCCACCAACACAGTAACAGTGTTCCCTTTTACTCCACATCCTCTCTAGCATTTATTAGTGTTTGTATTGACTGACATTTTAATTGGAGTCAGATCAAACTCTCTGTGTCGTTTTGATTTGCATTCTTCTAAATATTAATGATGTTGAACCTTTTTCATGTATCTATTGTCCATTTGTATTCTTCTTTTGAGAAGTGGTTGCAAGTTCATGTGCCTATTTACTAATTTAGTTATTTGTGAGTGTCTTTGTTAAGTTTTTTTTTGAGTTCTCTTTATTATTTGAATATTACTTCTCCATTAGAAGAATACCAAAGATTTTCTCCCATTCTGTAAGTTATTTTTTCACAATCTTAATTGTTTCCTTTACTGGCTAAAAGCTTTAATTTGATGTCATCCCATTTTTTAATTCTTGATGTTTTTTCCTAAGCGTTGGGAGTCCTGTTGAGAAAGTCATTGCAGTCTTTGCTGTGCCTATAGGTTGGAGTATTGACACTATAATTTATTGCAGGTGTGATCCCTAGGTCTTTGATACAGTTTGAGTTAAATTTTGTACAGAGTGAGAGATAAAAGTCTAGTTTCATTCTTCCACATATGAATAACCAGTTCTCTCAGAGCTCTTTGTTGAAAAGGCCGTCTTTTCCGCAGTGATGTGGCACCTTTGTTGAGGATGAGATGATTTCTGTGTGGGCTTGTCTCTGTATCTTCTCTTCTGTCCCATAGGTCTATGTGTCTGCTTTTGTGCCAGTACCATGTGGGTTTTGTGACTGTATCCTTTGTAGTGTAATTTGTAGTGAGGTAATTTCATGCCACTAGCATTGCTGTTTTGGCTTAAAATTGATTTGGCTATTATGGGGTTTTTATTCTTCCAAATGAATTTTAGGACTGTCTTCTCTAAAATAGAATTTTGGTATTTGATGGAGATTTCATTTTATTGCTTTGGATAGTATGGGCATTTTAACAACATTAATTCTGCCTATCCATGAACATGGGTAGCTTTTCCATCTTCTTGTGTCTTCTTCATTTTTATCTATGGTTTTCATTGTAGAGGTTTATCACCTCCTTGGCTAGATAGATTTATTACTAGATTTCTTTCTCCTTAGGCTTTTGTGAATGAAATTATTTTCTTGATTTTTTTTCCTCAGCAGACTCATTGTTACTGTATAGGAAGGCTATTGGATTTTGCATGTTGATTTTGTATCCCGCTACTTTGCTGAATGTGTTTATTAGCTCTGACAATCTTCTGGTAGAGCTTTTGGGTTTCTACATATAGGATTATATCATCTGCAAACAGTGAGAATTCAATTTCTTCCTCTCCTATTTTTATCTTTTGAATTTCCTGCTCTTTCTCAATTGTCTTGGCTAGATTTTCTAATACCATATTGAATAGGAGTGATGAGAATGGGCATTATTGTGTTGTTGCAGATTTTAAAGGACATGCTTACAGTTTTTCCACATTCACTATGATGATGGCTTTGGATTTTCTGCATAAAGTCTTTATGATTCTGTGGTAAGTTTCTTATCCCTAGTGTCTTCTGTGTTTTTTAAATCATTAATGGGTGCTGAATTTTGATGAAGGATTTTTCTCCACCTTTTGAGATGACTGTATAATTTTAGTCCTTACTTCTATTTAAGTAGTGATTCACATTTATTGATTTGCATATATTAAGCCATTCTTGCATCTCCAGAATAAAACCAGCTTGGTTGTGGTGTACAACTCTTCTTAATATGTTTTTGAACACAATTTGCTAATATTTTATTAAGTATTTTTGCATCTAATTTCATCAGAGATCATCTATAGTTTTCTGGATGAACCATTATCTGGTTTGGGTATCAATGTGATACTGGCTTCATAGAATAAATTTGGAAGTGTTTTATCCCTTTCTATTTCATGGAATAATTTGAGGAGTATTGGCATTAGTTCTTCTTTTAAGGTTTCGTAGAATTCAGTGGAGACTCTATCTGGTCCCACGCTTTTCTTTGTTGAAAAACTTTTTATAACCTCTTCTATCTCACTAGAAGTTATTGGTCTGTTCAGGTTTTCAGTGTCCTCTTGATTGAACTTTGGCAGGTCATTTGTGTCTAGTCATGTGTCCATTTTTTCCCCTAGGCTTCACAGTTTATTGGAATATAAATTTTCAAAATAGTTCCTAAAGATCCTCTGGATTTCCAAATCTGTGGTTATTTCTCCTTTTCTACCTTAAATTTTATTAATTTGGATTTTATCTTTTTCTTTTGCTTAATTCACTAAGGGTGAAACATTCTTGTTAATCTTTTCAAATAACCAACTATTTGTTTAATTAGTCCTCTGTATTTTTTTATTCTCTACTTTATTGATTTTGGCTCTTGTATCAATTATTTGTTTCCTTTTACTGGTTTGGGAATTGGCTTTTTCTTGTTTTTCAAGGGTTTTGAAATTCATTGTAGGTTATATATTTGGGGTCCTTCTGATATTCTTATATAGGAACTTATAGCTATAAACTTTCCTCTTAGAACCATCTTCATAGTTTCTCAGAGGTTCTGGTATATTTTATCACTATTCTTAACTCATTTAGAAATTGTTTAGATTTCTCCCCTGATTTTTTCTTTTTTTTTTTTTTTATTTACTTATTGATTCATTGAACACAAATGGAGTACAGCTATTGTTTCACTGGTTGTACACAAAGTAGAGTCACACCATCTGTGCGTTCATGCATGTACACAGGGCAATGGTATCTGTCACACATTCTGTTATTAATTTTACCCCCCACCCGCCCCCACCCCTCCCTTGCCTCTATGCTATCTATCCTTCCTCCATTCTTGCCACCCTTCCCCCCCCCGCATTATGCATCATCATTCATTTTTCAGAGAGACCATT